>APFE030124349.1:21815-58480 GCA_000404065.3 Pinus taeda
CTCTATATATAGGAGTCTAAGGGACCATAACATAATCAGAGCCTACATAACAATAATAATGCAAGGGCACAATAATAATAATAGTGGGCTTCTATGGGGCTCAATAGTAACAATATGAGCGCTACATGGGTACATCAAAATAATAAGTGGGTTGTACTAATAACAATAAGGGGTTACTCTAGTAGTATAGGGGCCTAACACGCGCTACCAGAGGGCTCATCAAGCGTGGAGGCAGTTGATGACAAGGTCGTCATAAGTTCTCTGAAGAACATTGGCCTCAACAACACGATGCTACCCAATGGATATCCTCACACTCTGCAGTCAGGTGTGACATCAAAGGTAAGGGCGTGGGAGTAGCGTGCCCTTAGTGTAATTAGTGAATATTGCATGAACAAGGAATATGTGTTCACCGAAAAGATAAAGGCTCTGAAAGAAAAAGAAACACTCCAGGCACAAAGCGCCTAGATAGCGATCATGGTGCAGAAGCATGCATGATAGTGCCAGAGTTGCACATACCTGAGGAAGAATTGTTGGAGGCCAAGATCAGAAACCTTGCTGCGGGCATCCATTATGCCAAGGCAAAGGTGGCTAAAGTTCAGTTTGAGTTGAACATGAAAATCACTAAACTGGAGCTAAAGTCACAACCTTCAACCGTCCTAGAGGTTAGGGACCAAGGCAAAGCTGTTGTTAAGGATGGAGTTTCTACGGTGGATGCCGCGGTTGTGGACTGTACCACACTATGTGAGCAAGCCATGGAAGTATGACAACCCTGTAGGAATATCCCACCCTGCAGGTATTAAATACAGAGGTTTACGAGCTCTAGCAACAATATAATGAAGTAAGGGCAACGACACAGAGCGTTGCTACAACACAACACCGCGCCAAGGTACATGAGGCTAAGTAGCTCCTTACATAGGTGGAAGTGGTGCAGAAGGAAGAAGCAGTCCTTAAGGCTAGGTTGGGGCCTTGGTTAGATGAAGCCTAGATAGTCTCAGCCAACATACATGAAACGTTGGTGAACCTGCAGAGCACACAACAACAAATCAAGCGAGCTAGCGAAGGACTAGCCACATAGCAACTAGTAGAACAAATCAAGCAGGCAGCCACGAAGAGAGGGCTAAAGTAGTAGTTGCACAAGGAGAGTTGAGGGATGTTCGCAGCAATATTTCCAAGCCAACCGAGTGATTCGTTGGTGAGTCACAATCTTTTTGTTGGGGGCCTGTTGGGATGGGGTCCCCTATGTCAATTTGGGGAAAAAGCCCAATTTTTATGTAAAAATATGGAAAGTCTCCTCAAATTGTGGTCGAAAAGTGCATAGTTAAGTAAAGAGTCAAAAACGACTTTTACCCTTTATTATGTAAGTTAAGTCGGTTTTTTGAAGATCCACCCATGGTTCGCAAACTATGGGAAAGTATAAATAGGTGTGTCTTAGAGAGTATAAGGCATAATAGAAGAAAGGCTATTGTCTATGGGTACAAGAGAAAAAGTCTAGCATATAAGTAGAAGCCTTAGAGGAGGGAAAGGATCTTCAGCTGAGTGCGTAGAGGCCTAGTGTAGTGTCCGCAGTTGAGTGCGCGGACCCCTGCAACTGAGTGCATAGGGAAGTTTTGAGTCTGTAATCTTAACTGAATATCAATAAGGAAGATTGTTGCAGAAACAATTGTGTTTTATCTATTATCTTTTCTTATGTATGAATGCGCTTTAGGTTGTGATGAATAATGGTTTTATGAAAGAATGGTGTATTGATGCGCAACTTTACTTGTTCTAAATTGTTATCTGAACGAAATTAACATGAAGTGTTTATGCGAAGATCATAACACTTTCTGTTAAAGTTATTAAACACTTAAGTGGATATGAGCAAATAATGGTCTAAGCGTAATCCAAGGCACGTGTAATTAACTAATTTCCTTGTTCAAGGTGTTAGCACCTAAATCCGCCTTAGGCTGAAGGAAGGCAAAATTCAGGGTAACCACAAACGACGCTCAGTCTGGTAGCTAGCCCTACCAAAATAGGAGAGGGCTCTCTCTGTGTCACGCTCAACGAATAAGTAAATGAAATGGTTTGAGATGACTTACTGTGAAATATTGATCTTAGGCTAGTAAGTGAATATAGATATAAGAAGTGATTTTTATGAATGATTGTGTTTCTGGGATGGTATGGGACCAATGGACCGCAATGAACAGAGAATTTAATACAAAGGCACAGATTACTTCGTGAGACAAGACAGGCGGAAAGTACAAAAACTTAGTTTGAAACAACGTGGAATGGAGATATTGCTTAGGAGAGTGAAAAGGGCATAAGTACATGAATCCTTTTCAACAGAAGAAAGAACACTGAACATGAAATTTTCCCACAGGGAGAGCAATAAAATCGAATTCTACCTAATCTAACTTAGAAAATTTCACTGGAAATGAATATGAAATGAACTATGAAACATAACGAGATACATATGAAACATAAGAGACACATTTGCTACACTCACAACCACATGAATCTCATGAAACAGAACCGTTGCCTTTCATTAATCCTCTGTAAAAATATACAATGAAGGAACAAAGTTTCTTTACCACAGTCTCCGAGAAGTTACAAGCCAACCAACCCTTTGCAAATAGTTTGCATACAATATATAGAATGTGCCATGAAGAGATAGAGCACCCAAGGGTTGGGGAGTTACTCGAATCATTACAAAATGGAAGTGGAAATCCAACCATTAGCTACAAGTGCAGCGTCACAAAGATGACAAATGGCTTGGGTGACTGTTTGCCTTCCTTTGCCACTTCGATAGAAGCCAATATGGAGTGAAAGTACTTTAAATTCCACCTTATGTGCTGAAAAAGTGAAATGTAGATGAGAGGGCCCACCTTGGAGAAGTCGCGAATCGAAATTTCGCGAAACGGAGGTGAAATTGGCCTTTTTTCCTATATGCGTCGTGCCACTTTCTATATGCGCCGCGCCACTTTGGAGCCTCGTTTGAGGCACTTGCAAGAGTCCAAAATGTGCCCAAGTGTGTTTGTTGAAATCCTGTCTTGTCTACTTTCCAACCCGATTGGAATTTTTGAATTTGGTGCTCATTTGCCCCTCCAAATCTTCATTCTCCCAAGATTGCTTCCTGTGTGTCAAAATAGGGGCAAAGAGGTCATTTTTTGGGTGTTTTTGACCTCCTGGAGACTCAAATCATGCCCAAAGTTCTTGCCCAAGCACCAATAGTCGTGATTTTTCATGCTAAATCCAAAAATCCAAGCCATTTGTCATTTAGAGCTCCCAATCCTACGCGCCGCGCCACAGGGAGAAAAAACCTGTGTTTGTGACCAAAAAATTTCTATGTGACCAAAATTGTCCCAAATTTCTTGAAATTTGGGCTGGAGGTTCTCTAAGAGGCACTATGCTGGGCCGCAAAAGCTTCAGCCAAGATTCGAAGCCAATCTTTCTCTTTTGCCTCTTTTGCCTTTTTTGTTGCTTTGCTCAATTTTACCTTCAAGCTCCTTATCCGGGCCTTTGCACTCATGTTCCGTGACCTGTAATGATAAACCATCCTCCTCAGTATGGTTTTGTCTCTGTCGGCCTTCTCCAGTAGTCTCTCCAGGTGTATGTTGATCCGCTCTAGCTAAGACTCACGATCATTGTTGATCTCTTGCTCCAAGGTAGTGAGCTCGATCCTCCTTTGCTGGGCAGCTTGTCAATTCTCATGGATGCTTTGTAGCTCCATGATCTCATGCTGAACCTCAAGCTACTTGTTCCTCTGCTCTAGATACTTGATGATCCATTTGGCACTCTCCACATTGAGTGACAAGTCTTGGATCTCCGTGTTCTGCTCCTGAATGGTCATCCTTTCTACGTTCTTGCAAATGAAAAATGGGAGATTCATCATTCTCACCCTGGTAAAGTGCATGCGCAACCTAATGTGATAGGCATATAGTCGAGAGAAACTCCCCTCATAGCTGAAGTACTTCATGATCAATTTCATGAGTGGAGCATACTCATATTTCAAGTATCTGAATGGAAAGACTCTTGTGAGCTGACTCAAGAATCTGGCCTTAATGTAAGGCTCATAGTGTTTCCTATCCACCTTCTTCTTCTTATGCCACTGTTCTCCAACATTTGGTATGCATGTTGCCACTGAGATAGTTTCAGGTGTCAATGTGAAAGTGACCCTGGCCAAGATAGACTGACCTCCATGTAGGTGAAACAAAAAAAGACGGGCCAACTCATGATGAACTCTAACATTAGCCACCCTTTGACAAAATTCAAAACATGCTAGGTGCTGGAAACATGACATGGCAAGAGGGCATGCTTGTAATTTAGTGAGGGTAGTGGGCTCATCCCTAACATGTTTTCCACTCTTGTGATGTCTCCTAGGAGCCTGCTCTTCCGATCATGAGTCACTTTGTGTCTGCATCTCATACTCTAATGAATGTTGTGATTCCATGACTGTTGTGTGTACTGTACTTAGGCTGCCCTTTGATGATGGTGTGAAGCTGGGTGCTTTTGTGATATCTGTCACCAAGGGGAACAATGAAAAGGGAGTATTAGGAAGGGAGTAATATGATAGGAATAGGGGTTATGGGGAGAAGTTTGTTTAGGGATAGGTAGGGGGTTTGGGTATTTGATAGGGTAGGGTTTTTGGGTTTTATGTTGACCAATAAGAGGGGGTGAAAGGGAATAGGGTTTGGTAGTATTTTAGGTTAGGGATAATAGGAAAAATGAGAAAGGGAGGATAGGGAAAAATGGTATGAGAGGGAAAAATGGTAGGAAAACAGAACCTTGGCCTCAATACCTCACTTTTGCAACCCTAGCCACCATGGTTTTTTTTGTGTTTTCTTGTGGTTAATTTTATGAGTTTTGTTGCATTCAAACCTACCCATAAACCACCATATCATCTATGAACTTTGATGAACAAGTCATGTCATAGAGCCTACTTGTCAATTTGATGGGCTTCACCAAAAATTTGAAGTGATTTGGCATGATTTGGGCCCTTTGTGGATGTGCGCCACGCGCCAAACCCGATGTGTCGTGCCTATTGAAAACTTGAACTGAAGGTTGGCTCTGTGTGCCCCGTGCCCTCTGTGTGCACCGCGCCCCTGAGTATCTGTGCCGCGCTCCTGGAAACTGCCTCCAACTCTCTCCAAACACGCGCTTTGCCTCTCAAACAATTAGCAATTTCTCCCTATGCACTTGATTTTCACAATGCCTTTGATTTTGGTGAAAACTTGTATATAAAGAATTGGAAGTCATGGGTTGAATTTTTGCTTCTCCAAAAACCCATTTTTCTAATGTTATGTTTTGACACTTTTTCACTGACTTTAAAGCACACTGATTTTCACTTCCCCTTTGAAATTTAAGCTCAAATGATGAAATTTTCGGCACTCTTTGCAGGGATTGCATGACAGGACATTTGGACACAAAAACCATGCATGCACCTGAAGAAATCAACTGACGAATTTTTTGAAAATTTTATCACAAATGACACTGTTTGACTTTTCTTCAAAACAGAGTTTTGAAGAACAGTCGAAGTCTATCAACATGACGATGAAACTCTCTGAATCATAACTGTGTAAGGGCCTCACTCTGGCCTACATGGCTTTACTGGACATGATTAAAGACCAGATTGATGAATCCATAGACCTAAACATCGAAAATGACTTTTTTCCTTTAAAGGACCAGACCTTGCCTGTCATGGACTTTAGTGATCATTGACAAAAGACCTGAGCCAACAGGAGGCAGACATGAGGGGAATTGACTAGCATGACCTTTTCTGTCATACTATGGCATGCCCCTAGCAGAATGTAGCTGAGTGAATGGAGCGGGACCCCTAAAAATAAAATGAATAAAGATTTTTGATCTCTGACGGAGGACTGACTAGACCGACTCTAACACAAGGTATACAAAAGATGATCATAGACCTTCATAGAGGTATAGAGGCTAATTGGAGGAATTTACAACAATAGGTTATGGGAGTATAGAGGTCTGCATGAAAGCAGATCTAGGCTGCCAAAAATACATCACACTGATCTCTAGGTGCGGAAACTTGGTTCCATCATCCCCCCATACTGCTTCGGGTGAGACTTCAATCCTCACACCACGGATTGATGCTGAAAGGGCCAGTAGTGTAGGGATTTGTTTGTGCAACTAATGCTGAATCTAGTTCAAGACTCCCTAAGCCAACAAATCTCAAGTTGTATTATTAATATAAATATTTGTGACTATTAACGGAAAAAAAAAAAAAATAGAAGAACTGTGACCTTTTGAATTGATTCTCAAGCTGTCCACTATGTCCCCAACTTTGTAACAATGCCTCTGAACAAAATCCCAAAATTATATGCTCACAACATTCGTTGATAGAAATTAAAAGAGTATTATCTTATTATTTTAGCAAGGTTGCATACTAGTTTCATTAAAAAATCTAATTCCAAGTTAAACCACACAAAATTCATAAATGCAAATCAGGGAATACTAAATCAAATTGCAAAATAAATAAATTCACATTTAGAAACGTTTCACAAGATGAGACTTCAGACCTTTTGTGATTTTACAAAAAATGGAATATTAGATGTGTAGTTGTTTCACCAGACAAAATTCCTTTAATATTTTCTAGTCTTTCTGCACCAATGACTTCTATTGCATCCAATTCATTATCAGCTACATTGGGAAAAATAATACCATATGTCATTTGGGCATTTTTGTGACGTGTTGGCAAGAATCTAAATGCTCCATTTCACACAAAAACTGAAATTTTAACTTTAACCTAACTTGGCATAGACAATGGAAGTATTGCTTCTAGTGAGCCTAATAAATTAATGTAGCCAACTCTAAACCCTTGTCACTAGTTTTTGAAGACAAAATGCTTGCAAAGTGAAAGAAACATCCCACTAGCGCTTGCATTCTCTCATGGAACAAATTTCTGGAGGATATTGGGAACTCATGAAGATTTTAGTAGATACTTCTAGCTCAAAAGCATCCCTTACTAGTAAAGTATTGTTGTACTACCTACTGATATGAATTTGAGAAGTTGTAAGACTGGCCTTTGCTATCATCATTGTCGTTGATATTGATAACATAAGTTTTCACCTACAGAATGAAAATTGTAGATAATTCCAAATCTCGGGAGGGATTCTAAAATGTGTCTAATAATTACAATTTGAAGGCATTACTGTTTTATACTTTAGTGATAAACCGGTTATAAGTAGATCAAGAAGACTGAAAAAAATAAAATATTAAACTATAACATTTCAAATAGTTGGTATTATTCCCCATACAAAACTATATATTTTTGCGTGTGATGTCAAAAATCATTAGGACCATGTTTTCAAAAATCATAGAAGTTTCACTTTCTAATAAAAAAAGTGAAAAATGCATCCAATAGGAAACAATCATTCCAGTAATAATTGTTGTAATGTTTTCACTAAGAAATCTAACATACACACAACAAAAATAATACAAACCAAAGTGTGATGATAAAGACAATGTAAATCAACTAATCAATAAGGGGTTGAACAAACATAAGGTTTCTTTCATAATATCCAATGACATATATTTCATTCAACATGTTCGCACATTAGCAAGACCTTAATTTTTTTAAATTATGTCTCTAGCCAAGTCAAGAACTTGAAGAAGATAAATGCAACATTGAAAATTTCTCCAAAAAAGGGAGTTTTCCAAAAGTTCCCCATGAAGATATTTATGAATGAGTAAATTCCAGGCTTTTATGACATCATTACACATGAATAATTGCACTATTCCTTACTTTGTTGCATATTATATGCACATATGACTTCTTGAAATAGTCAAAACAAACAATTCTTCGTTAATAAGACCTAATAAAATTGAAATATGTGATATCATCGTGGAACAACATGTGATCATGAACAATTTTCATAGGATTAACGAAATTGAAAAGAAAGGGATACTCATAAGAAAAAACCATGAAAAGAGAAGTTTACTAAAGTGAATCTTCGAAACTGAAAATGAACACAAAGGAGTATTGGTCAACTAATCTACCTAGTTCCTATCACACATACTATAGAATAATAAAAGAATAGCCAAGAAATATTCATGATGTTATTCTAAAAAGACCTACATAGATGATGCATATGCATCGCAGAGAATTTTTCCTCCAAAATATGTTCCAACTAGCCTTGTTTCATCCTAACTCATCGTGAATCACCTAACCCAATAAATAAGTAATCAACAAAGAAATCTTAGCAGTTTAGTAAACTTATACTCTAGTAGTTGAGCCCTAAAAACTCATCCTTCATGTCCTATTGGATTGAAAATTATTCTATTACACCCTAGAACTCTAGGGGAACTATAGTATACTATCTGATGAGGTCCTCAAAGAATATATTATCTAGTCTCTTGATTGTATGAGGCTTTTCCATGTAGAAATACAAAGATAACAAACTCAAGTCCTGCTAGAGATATAAACCTCCAGAACACTACTAAATAGAGGAACATGAAAACTTACTATGAATGTTAAAATAGGCAACAAAATAAAGATGCTTACATATATAAGAAGAAAAAAGGTGTAGTAGAACCAAACTAAAAAGAAACATGTCCCTTAATTACATATATGAAACACCAATAGTCAATTGGGGTTTATCTTAGGTGGTTGGGAGGAATGATTTTGTTATACTCCCCCCTAGGTTCAATCCCCAATGTAACATGTTTAGCTCATAAAGAGTATATTTTTTTAATGGCTTCAAGCCTTGTTGTTGACCATCCATATGCCCTAAATATTCTAGGGTTTACCCTATGTAACATCCTCAAAATGAGGGGAAGCACTTGGGGATTTTCTCCATGCGGATTTATAAACTAGAAAAAAAATATAGATAAGTAACATCGATACCAATTAGAAAAATTTACATAAGGTTTAGATGATGACAAAATATTGGTACGAGCTATACAAATTCAAATCTAAAATCAAATGGAAATCAAGGGGATACATTTTATTGCAAGTTATACACTGCCTTTCAAGGGTATTAGTAATCCATCATTTCAAGTTGTATCTTCAATTAGAAGTTGCTCTACCCTTGACAACATTGTTGTATTCATGAAATCTAAGCCATGAATTAGAGAATATGGTTCATTATTTATAAATATCTCAAAAGAGTGAAGCTTCAAACACAAAAAACAATGTGTAACTAGAAAAATCAATGTTATATCACTTCTCTATTGCAAGATATGTTTGCACAATACCATTCAAATTCAAATTTTTACATTTAGTCCCCTATCACTTTAGAGATATCAGAAAAAATGATTCAAATCTAGTCAAATGAAGTGTGTTATTACCTCCTAAACAATGCCAAGTTGTAAAATATTAAAGGGCCAACCTGCATATCTGCAAACTATAAAGTATAAGAGAGGACATCGACTACAAATATGGTTAGTATGACACATTTATTCCCCAATTATGTGACAGAAGCTAAGAATCAAATTAACCAAGGCAGCCTCTAAGGAAGAGGTTTAGTTAGCCCTTCACAATTTTTAAAAGGAAATAATTCCTAGGCCTAATTGTTGGCTTGTAGAATTTTTCTTAGGCTTCTATTACATTGTTGAAGATGATCTTATAAGGCTCATTGAGGATTCTAGAGAAAATGCGAGTGTTGGTGACCATTAATGATATATTCATTGCCCTAATTCCAAATACTAATAACCCCTCTTCCTTTAAATAATTCAAGCCTATGTCTCTTTGTAATTTCATTTACAAAATTGTTGCGAATTTTAGTACCGAGAGGATTAAAAGGATACTCAATCTACGTTGATGAACAATTTCGGTTTTAGGATGGAAGGAAGATTCATTAGGCATTTGGGGCAGCCCAAGAATGATTACATTCTATTAAAACTAATAGCCTTAATGAATTAGCGGTCAAGGTTGATCTCTCTAAAACCTGTGATGCGGTCTGTTGGTTCTACTTGACGTTGATGCTAAAATATCTTGGTTTCTATGTTTGTTTTGTCACCTAGGTGATGCGTTGTGTATCTTGTATTTCTTTCTTAATACTAACCAATGAAATAACCTTTTCTTCCTTCAAGCCTAGTAGAATTTTAAGATAGGATTGTCATATATCTCTTATTCTTTTCTTTACTTTGGTTGAATGCCTAAATATGGCTTTAATTGATGATATGAGGAATAAATTACTTAAAGAAGTGAAAATTTGGGGATCCTCTTACTTGTCTCGTATGGTGTTTTTTGATGATATATTAATCTTATGTGATTGATCAAGAAGGGAAGTGGATAAAATCAAAGATATTCTAGAGTTGTTTTGTGATGCTACAAGGATGTTAGTTAAGGTTTCAAAGCCTTCCATCCATTTTGTAGGGATGGATGCTACATACTTGGATTATATTGCTACCCATTTCCTTTGTAATTAGGGCAACTTGGATGGGGAGATGAAATATTTAAGTTTATTTAAAATATAATAAATAACTAAAACAAGATTAGAATTGGTTGATTGCCAAGTTTGAGAAGAAAATATCAATTTGCTGGCACAATTTATTATCTAGGGGTGGTTGACTTTTATTGGTTAAGGAAGTTCTAGAGGCTATTCCAATTTTTAGGATGCCACTCTCTTAGATTCCAAACATGATTTTGAAGTAGTTGAGGAGATTAAGATTTAGGTTCTTTGGTCAGAGTGCAGGAAGAAGAGGGTTATCCTTTGGGTAAAGTGGAAAAAAATAGCTATTACTAAAGCCCTATGTGCTTGGAAACTAAAATACTTTTTGCTTTTCCAAAGTTGTAGTAGTTGAGAAGTGTTTGCAATACTTTTTAAGAAAAGGAATACGATGTCAAGTGGTTTATCAAAAATGAATTATCTGTTGAAGAATAGATTAGAAAGCCTCAAAAAATATTACACAATGTGTGTGTTATTTGGAAAGAATTTTTTTTGCTTCCTAATTAATTGGGTATGGTTTTGTGCAAAAGGTGGGGAACAAGGCTTGTGTCAGGTTGGGGGAGGACCCTTGGGTTTGGAGTGGTATGGAAATTGTGCTTCAACATCATATGATTATTTGTTGAGGGATGTGATACTTTAATATTTCTCAGAATGTAGTTCCTAATCTTACTTGTGGCTTTCAATATATTCTAGAGGTAATGATTCTATTTACTAGGGCATTTTTATGGCAAGAATCAAGTCTAGCCATGTCAGGTTGACTAAGAAGATAGACAATGTCATATGGTCAAAGAACACCACTAGGTTTTATACCCATAAAACTAGATATATTTCTATTAGTTTAGATGGGAAGAAGAGGAATCATGTGTGGTGGAGGAGGACAATTTGGATATTGAAATATCCCTCAAAGGCTTGAAGTTTTTGTGTTTTTGACTAAAGAAAAATACTTTACTTGGTAAAATATTTTGAGAAGGAATAGGGAAAGAATCAATAGGTGTATTTTATGCAAGGTATGTGAAAATACCAATAAACATCATGTCATGGACTGTAACTACACTATGCAAGTTTATAGGGAGATTAAACATTTGACTAGGTTGAAAAATCTCTATATCGGTGGCATAGTTGAAAATGGTATAAGAGGTTGGTGTCATAACTCTTCAGTGAAGGATTATAAATCACTTCCCTCGATCCTAGTTTGGGTGTTTAGAAAGCTAGGAATGTAAAATTATTTAAAGATAGGGAAATTCTTCCTATTCAATGTTGTTTTCCTATTTGATGTGATCTCAATTCTTTAAAATCTTTTTCCTTAGATGAAAATACCTAAGGCTACTAGGAATATTGTTTTAGAAGTGGGTAAGGATGGTGCATGGACATATTTTGATGACCACCCTTAGTTCTATGGAGTAGGGAGAAGTTTTTTACATAGTGAATCTCATAGCATCAACTCTAGATTTGGATTGGGGCATCGAACCAATTATCATGTTAAATCGATGGCTCTAAAACTTATCAATAATAAAAATACAGCGTGGATTCACTACAAGGAAAAAGGACATTGGTGAGGAGTAAAAAATGTTACCATAAGCTGATTGGTGACGGTCAAAAGAGCCTTCGTCACCAAAAATTGAACGTCACCAAAGGTGGTGTCACCAAAAGTATAGGTGTGGTGGTGAAATTCAAAGTTTTTCACCAATAATGATATATAATGCCAGATAGTGACCATCACCATTTCATATGAGCAATGGTGATGGACCATAGTCTCGGTCACCAAAAACTGAACATCACCAAAGGTGGTTTTGCCAAAGGTATAGGTGTTATAGTGACATTCAAGGTCTGTCGCGAATATTGATTATAATGACGGATAATGGCCATCACCATTTCATATGAACTACAACGATTTATTGTGATGGACCTTTCATGGTCGTCACTATTGGTGCATATATATAGTAACGTTCGTTGACTGTCACCAAAATCCGCATTGCCAAAAGTATAGGTGTTATGGTGACATTCAAGGTCTGTCACGAATAATGACTATAATGATGAACAGTAACCATCACCATTTCATATCAACAACAATGATTTAAGGTTACAGACCTTTCATGGTCATCACTATTGATGCATATATAAGGTGGGATTCGTTGACCGTCACCATTTCATATTTTCATGAGGGTCAAAAAATGTCACCGTAAGCTCATTTCTGATGGGAAAAAGATCCCCCGTCACCAAAAATGGATCATTTCCATTCCGTATGTATATTAGGGAATGATGGAATCGAACCACCAACCTCCTGCTTGTAAAGTAGGTGCTCTTCCATTGAGCTAGCACCCTTTAAAGATTTAAACATTAAAAAATTAGGCCTTAAACATTATAAACTTTCAATTAGTTATAAAACTTTGTAAAGTCTTGGCAAATGTTTTACTAAAGAGGAAAAATATATAATTTTATGTTTGTATTATATTTATATAATATACTAAAGATGTAATTATAATTTATTAGCTCAACCAACAACTTATTTATCTCTTATTAAAATCAGAATTTCCAGTTGGTGGCTTAGTTAATGACTTCAATATTAGAGAAGATTAGCAATTGATGGTCCAACTTATTTGATCACTAGAACAACTTCCAAACTTCAAGATACCAGATTAAAAAGGACTAACTACTATAGCAATTTCAACCTCACTTCTTCACGTCGAGATGTAATTCATTCTATAACTCTCCCCACAAGCTAGAATTCACTTCGGACTTCCCTTTATAATTATTGTCCCCTTTAAAGAAAAATAAAAGTGTCTTATATTACAAATAAAACACAATATTAATACAAAAAATATTGTATTTATGGACTAAGTGTTACCCATTATAGCTTCCTTAACCAATAAGAGCGAGACGTGTCAAGGGCATGTTGACGGTGCTAGACCCGCAAAAATGTCAAGGGGATCTCCCCGGTAAGAAGTCCAAATTAGAACTTAGACCCTTCAGTGTAGGAGTCCCAATAGTGGGTCGTAAGGTAATCCCTTAACCGCGATGTCGCATAGAGGCAAGTAAGATAACTATGTCAGTAGCAAGGGTGTGACTGATGCAGTGAGTCAAGGAAGGTGTATGAGAGGCTCTAACACTTCGAAGGGAGAAGAAGGTGAAGGTGAGGTCCAGGTTGAAAGGGATGAGTCCCAAATTGGTTAGGGGCACACAACACAAAAGGGCATGCATAGCTTTCGGTGGAGCAGTCCACTTGGATGTGACAGTCACAACATACTAGGTAAGATAACGCATACAACACTCATGGATCAGTCCAAGATGAGTGCGATGATTGTTATAGCGAGGTTCATGTGAAAGGTCTATTTGATGTCTGGTAGAGAAGTCTTCTATGCATTAACAACATATGCAACAAATTAACAAGGTTCATATAATTGGATACAAATTAGTTCATACACAAGTATGTAAGTTAAACAACATATATCATTAATGCAACCGGAGCAATCCAACTACAATAACAACATATCCATGAAAATGTGTTGGATCTTATTATATAAAGAAGCGTAAGTCACAATCATACAAGACACCATGTAAACCTACTAGCTCCAACATTAGAACGTTGCAGCCACATCTGCCTGCTCCTCCAAAGAGATGAACTAGTTGCATGCAATGGAGAAGCCAAAACGCATTACAATACTCTCCAAGCCTTCTTCAAGATAGTCTTAGTAGAGGCTTGGCTAACCAAAAGCCTATACAATGAGTTATGAGGGACTATTTATAGCAAAGGATGGGATAACCCTTAACATCCCCTTTGTGACCATTCAACTACCCTCATAACTCTTCACCTACTCTATGACTGTTACATCCACTATTGAGACTTGACATACACTTGACATGAGTCAACATTACAATGCGCATATACCCATGTAAACAATCACTTAAAAAAGCCAAACTAGATATCATTCGGACTTAGACAACCATAGAAGTCCAACTGCTCGACATCCTCATTCTGATCAACAATGACATATTGATGCCAGATTGGTAGTCCTTGATAGTGTCCATGTGTTCTATTGTGACAGCTATCTGAAACCTGAACCTTGCCTCTGTATCATCTGGGTACACTACTCAGGTTCCTCTGTCCAACAGGTCTTAGAGCATGCGAATCATTATCTTCAATGTAGTCGGACCAGCAACGTACTTGTGCATGATATCTGCACTGATAGGCAAGTTTTGGTCGGTGGCAGTGCGAATCAACTTGTCGAATTATGATTCAAGCTCCTGTCAGACCTGCTTCTTTCTCTTCGTCTGGGTGATATTCCTAAGTGATGTGGTCACATGAGTATGCACTATAACATCCATGCTTTTGAATACTCATGCATGAGAAGCCTGTATGCTAGTGATGAGTTGCTGTAGGTCCTCATAGTTCCACATCTGACTCCAGATACGTGCTTGCAACTCGACCACATTGGTCCTCATCATCTTTGGCAAGTGAAGAAGGGCTCCCTTTTACTTCATTATCTATGCCTTTATTTATCAACAACAACATATATGTTCTTTAAGATGCATGCTCTTCTCGCACATCGTAGCTGCCATCCATGGAGATGTACGAATGCTTGGTGCATGGTACCAAACTTGGAGTACATTGCTCGCATAACTGTATCAAGGGACAATGCTTCATCTATTATTTCTTTCTTCAGTTCGGCTTGATTGGACATTGTCACCAAGTCTCCTCCTTGCTTGGCCACTTGTAGTTCCTTTGCCATTTTTCCATTCTCAGCTATGAAGAAATGAACACTTGAGCTAGTGGCTTCACCATACACTCTAGTTTCATTAGCCAAAGAAGTTGGATGCTTGTGCACATTAGTCACGGTCACTTGTTCTTCAACTTGCACAAGGTATGTTTGGTCATCTTGAGTCAGTAGTCTTTGAGACTGCACAACTCTGTGATCAGATTCTATAAAGGAGATTTTGTACATCTCTTCTTCTGGCTGACCACCAAGGATCTTAGTGCTTCCTTGGTCATTTAGGACTTTCTCATCATCAGGATGCAATGAAGTGGGTGAGTCGACCACTTTGTGGTGAGGAATGAGGTAGATGTCCTGTTCCAACTCTTGTTGCTCTATGTCTTCATCCAACTATTCAAGTGCCTGCTCAATCTCATGAGCAAATTCTTCCCCCTGTGATGGTTCATCCTGTTCACCTAATGCGAGCTATTCAGATGAATCAACTACTTGTATGGGTGCTACTTCGTGTATCTGCACATGATGCACCCCCTACTGAATCTGTTGTTGCTACGCTTCCTTCTTTTGTTGGAAAATCTCTTGTTCTTTCCAGAGTTGCTCCCTCAGCTCATGCAACTCCTTCTCTTCTTCTTCCATTCTCTTCTTATCCCTGTGCCTTTGCGCGATTTGCTTGTTGCATTGCTACCTCTTTGCTTAAATAGCCACAGCTTCTTATTCTACAAGTGGATCTACTCGAAAATTGCAGATTTTCTCCTCCTCCATGTGGTCGACAATATTCCTCTTCCCTTTGTCGTGCATAGGTATGATTTTCTCTGCTGCCTCTACTATCACTGCTACTATTGATATTGTTGGTGCTCTCCATGATGCTACTTCATGCTGTTGTGCTAACCACTCTACGTGAAATTGACATATTCATTAGGTCTGGAGGAATCATAGCAATACCTCCATGAGTCTTCCTCAGCCTAATGAAATGCCCCATGGATATAATTGAACTGAACTCTCATGCAGTGATCCTTCACAATGCAATGTGGGTCATACAGGTTGAAGCTTCAGAGGTCAAATGTGTACTTCTTCATCTATTCTACTTCAACATCCACTTGCCTACTGCTCTGGATCTCATATAACACAATCCACAATGGAAGAGCAAGCTAAGGTACCTTCTTTTTCCTGTGTAGTCTAGCTGTCAATCCTGTTGAGATATGATACACTACTTCCTACATGACAAGCACGTCCAAAGCAAACTTTGGAAAAATATGTAGAGGCTTCTCCGTATTGAACACTCAAATAAAAGTATCGAATGGTGAGTCATACCAATCTGCAATGCCTAACAATGCCTTCATCACTTCCTTTGACATGCAGGGTGGATCCTGTTAGAATATCAACCTACACACTGGGGTGACAATATGGTCAGACAACTGTATGATTACTCCCATGAGGCTACATTCGAGCAACAACTTGAAATATGTATTCACAATGGTCTTCATCAGTAACCATGCCCACTCCAAGCCCGGGAACTCATGTTGGGCATAGACCACATCTAGGATGTAAGAAGACATATAAATTTTTACATGCATACCCTTGGGTGACTATTGAGCCTTCATGACTTGTTCCTTAAGTTGGTGAGCCAGTATGTCAGAACAGTTGCAGGGTATTCCTTCTCTAGCCAGTTGTTCTAGTGTGATCACCCAAATATGAGGGAAGGTTTTAGTGCTTTCTTGGCCACTTAGTTGACATGCGAATATAGCCAAGTATTGGTATGGCTTCCTCAATATCTTTGTCTTGTAGATCTGGTTGGGTGTCATCTTGAAATGAGTTGGTTCCTTTACCCAATC
Organism: Pinus taeda; assembly: GCA_000404065.3. Classification (NCBI taxonomy): domain Eukaryota; kingdom Viridiplantae; phylum Streptophyta; class Pinopsida; order Pinales; family Pinaceae; genus Pinus; species Pinus taeda. The sequence goes on from APFE030124349.1 coordinate 38,742, forward strand.
CTTCATAATGTCTCTAGAGTTACCTCTGCTGCTGTGTAAGCTGAGTGGAGGACTCATGATAGTCACGAGATCTAAAATCTGATACATCTCATCATAATCTCATGCCCAAAAGGGTTGCAAGATTATTCCCACTGACACTGCTTAAGGTCATCATCTCGAGGTCAGTGTGAGAAACGATCTAGTGAGCCATGTCCACGCATGGGAACATGGGGTATCTGCATCTAATCCAGTAAAAGCCAGACTTGTGAATGTTCACATACACGTGATAGTCTTCGAGCAATTCCCTAAAAATGCTCGCGAATGTTTCATTAACCTCTTACCACTTCAGTTTGATGTCCTTGTCTAGATATAACTTCGTATCTTCATAGATCGATAAACTAGAGGACACTTGCTCAACTGCTACTCTAGCTGTAACTCCATCAGTGTCTTGTGATCCTAATTTCTTGGAAACCAATGAGATAGATAGACATGGATCTGGAAACAAGTAGCATGCATGGCAAGAAATATGTCAGTGGAAACAAAGCAAATTCGGGAAAGGACACAACACATACCTAGGAAATTGACGAGAAAGATTGCACAAAGTTCACTTGGAGGCTGGGTGAATGGTAGCTAGAACTGTGCAAAAGGAACTCTGGGTTATTTAGGTGGTAGGAATCACTGCTGGATCAGTGAAATGCGCAATCCAGTTAGGAAGATGGCTATTGGGATTGCACAATGCTCAATTCCAGCTGGGAAGGGCTGTAGGCCCAGGGACATATTTGCACAATTTCCTGGGCCAAGTGGCCATTGTCCTCCAGAAATGTGCAAAACAGTTATGAATGCCAGTGTTAGGCAAGAATGCACATTTCTCAGTAGCAAGGTGAGCCTTCCTTCCCCAGATTGTGCAATGCAGCCTAGGTGAAGGCGGAGCCCGAGCCAAAGTTGGTCTGACTCGTCGATGGACAAATGAAAACAACTAAGATAGTAAAATACATGGTGACACTACGCGATAGCAGAAGTGATTGACAGTGCATGAAAAACATGAATGAAAGATTTAACAAACAGATCAATGTGCATGTGGATGAGGCCATTCACCAGTTGGGCGAATGTCCATGCAAAACATTTTCATGCATGTGACAACAGTGAGAACGAAAACTGAAACAAATCTATGAAATGCTATAGTACATGTAAATGATAACAAGAATTCAAAGAAATTAACCAAATAGAACTCACACAAGCAAATACACAAAAAGCAACAAAAATGTTGAAAAAGACAAGTTGAGGTCACTTACCCATGAATTGCTGAGCCAAATGTGTCAAAGAGTCTTGGATGTGTTGTGGGATGTTAGAGCTCCAAGATCAATGTGACTGAATGAGGTCTAATGCATTGAATAACTAAGTTTGGTCTCATGAAGTGCACGCTACGAATCTAGGAAAAGCAACACTTGGAGGGAAACCTCTAAAATAATTTTGCATGTAACCCCCAACTACTAAAAATAGCTCCTGAATCATGGGATGCCTTTTACATGTTGTCTCTTGCTATTTTGGGAAGACTAAGTCATGCATGCATGCAAGTCATGTTTCCTAGGTCTTGGGGTGGCATTGGTCAACCGGACTGTCCATGCATGTAAGTGTTCAACTGCGTGGGAAAGATGCACATTCCTAGCTAGGAGCTGGGCTGACTACCCAAGATATTTATGCAATTTCTGGGCAGAGCAGATGATTTCTCCCTAGATTTTCACAAATCTTGGGCTGAACAACATACTTCTGGGAAACTTTGCACAAAACCTACTGGGAGGGTTGGCTAGTAGGATTGTGCAATCCTGGAGCTGAGGAGGCTGTCAGAGAGGATTGCACAATTTCTAGAGGGAAGGTTGGTTTCCCTCCAGAAACGCGCAATTTTCAAGGGGAAGATACTCAGCCTGCAGCTAGACCAAGTTCGAGTGAGCAGCCTATGAGGGGAATGGCTCAACTATGATCGACAGGCTATCTTTGTGTGAGGAAAACACTTGAATCTTGAGTACTTGATGAAGCAAGACAAAGTGTTGTGTAAGGATGGTAGGGAGGCTCCAAAATAGGCTAAGGCAAAATTTTGGAGGGTGGTTGTAGGTGCTACAACAGGGCCTTAAGCTCCAACCTTGAATAAATCAATATCCATTCTCAAAGTCTACTTTATTTGTAATATATGATAATATCCACTAACTTGACTTCAAAAGTTGATGCTAAAATCAGCTTCAAGGAGTTTCAATTAAAGGCTATGTCACACAATTCAAGTTTGGGAATGATTAGGTTCAGTTCAAATTCAAATCTTCTGAAATGGTTTGGATGAGATTTTCCACTATATATTATAGAAAGTAATATATAATTTTATGTTCGTATTATATTTATATAATATAACAAAGAGGTAATTATAATTTATTAGAACAACCAACAACTTATTTTTCTCTTATTAAAATCACAATTGTAAGTTGGTGGCTTAGTGAATGACTTTAAATATTAAAGACGATTAGCAAGATGTAATACAATATCCATTGTAATATTATATTATGCGATCACAACCTAACAAGAAGGACAAATCTTCCTATATCATAAGGAAAAAGGCACAATTGTTCTTTTGTTGGAATCAATGCCAATGTTTTGGGTTAAAGAGACTATATCGTCATTTCTATCTAATGGAAAGTTGCATGATGTGGGACTTACCATTCTATATGCCTCACAGCCTTCATGTCCGTGTTCACCCTCTACAAACTTTTTGAAAAGCATATTGTCATCAGTGGGTCATTCATCTTAGAATAAGATTTTCCCATCATGATCCTTGTACTCAACAACAACCATGGCACTTGCAAAGTACATGCTATATATTGTTACGAATAAACAAAGATCTAACATGTAGTTTGTTTAGTTTAGCTACTAAAAGAAGTTTTGTTATAGTTATAAATAAAATTATTAAATGTCAAATTGTTGTGTTGTGCTCCCTTTATGCAATTATGGTTTATGGTGCATTGTTGTGCTAGATTTCCCAATAAAAGGTTTCCAAACTAAATCTCTTGTAAGCGCACCAGGAAATAGAATTCTATGCATCAAAGAAATAATAAATCTATTCATAGAAACATAGTATTCTCCAATAAAATATAAATACCAGATCTATTCTCCAGTGCAAATTTAGTGTTCCAGAACTTCAAATAAGCCATTGTAGAGATTGAGATGAAAACAGTTAAAAAAATAAGTGATAATTTTGTTAAATTACTAGTAATAGGTGAGATCTTGGTGGAGAATCAAGCAGGCAATTTATCACAATAAACCTTGATTGTAACTATAAAGTTATGACTAGCATTAACAAAGACCAACAAGGCAAAAGGGGTCATACAAACCTAGTGGAAACGTTTTAAAATCTTGTCTAGGTGATAATTTTGATAAATTACCAAGAATAGGTGAGATCCTGGTGGGGAATCCAATAGGAAAGTTATTACAATAAACCTTGAATCTAAATGTAATTCTATGATTAGCATTGAGAGAGAACAAGAAGGAAAAAAGAGTCATACAACCCTAGTTAAAACATTTTAAAGGCTTGTCCATTGTGGCCATGGATTTTAGTTGATCTGGAAAGCAATGTCATAAAAAATATTCTTCAATGTGGCTCAACCTAGTCAGTATTACAACATTTTCTCTCATAAAATTATGTCCCAAACAAATCTAAAACATAATATTACTTAATAGCCTCAAATATTTATTATCAAGATGACATAACATCTTGCTTGTAGAAAAAAAGTCCCCGAAGGTTTTACCTTGAGTTATTGTTTTTTTTTTAATTCTATTGGTTTAAAAATTATGTATATAATTTGTATGATCAAAGTTCTCATTAAAACAAAATTAAGAAACTTTCAATAAGGTTTCAATTAAAATTTGTATAAAATTTCTAAATGGAAAGTTGAATTTATTGATTTAAGAACTTAACCTATGTCTCTCAAGAGCATGTTGTAATGAAATTTATAACAGGTGCAATTCAAATTTATTAAGCCAAAGAGACTTTTTATAAGAGATGTATAATTCATTTTGTACCAAATATGGAGTTGACACAAAATTTAAATATATTTTAATAATAAAAAGGTATTTCAATACCACTCTCTCTCTCCTCGTCTCTCTAATCTCTCTCTCTCCTCTCTTCTGTATGTTATATATAATATATCTATAAATCTATATATATCTATAAATATATAATATATATAATATAAAATATATATATAATAATAAATAAAATATATATATATATAAAGAATTTGAAAGTCTAAAAAAAATATTATTTCACAAATCGTTGTTTTTTACATTCGTATATGAAAATTATGTGCAAGTATATCAATGGTTAACATGAGGTTGACATGCAACAAAGCTCTATTAGATGACAACAATGTAATAGGAAGTAGTGGAGTAGGCAAGGTGTATTGTGTCACGTAGCAGAACAATGAAACTATAGCAGTAAAGTGAATATGGACAATGAAAATCAACAAAAATATGCAAAACAGATTAGACATATTGATAAAGATAGAAGCAGACATTCTAGGGACAATTTGGCATAAAATTATAGTGAAACTTTATTTTTATTTGTCAAATTGTAATTCAAGTCTATTGGTCAATGAATGCATGCCAAACAAAAACTTATTTGATGCTTTACATGAAAATAATGAGAAGGCATTAAAGAGAAGTGGCATGGACTTGGATTGGCCAACACATTACAAGATTGCGTTGGTAGCAACTCATGAATTAGAATATCTTGATCATGATTGCTTGCCTTCAATTATTCAGAGGGATGTAAAATCTACCAATACTTTGCTAGATAAATTTTGAGTCAAAGGTCACTGATTTTGGGATTTCCAAAATTGTTCAAACTTGTAAAGAAAGGATTCTATAGTAGCTTTTACAGGCACCCATGACTACATTGCTCCTGGTATGTTCAACTTAGTATTGTGCTTCGCTTGTTTGCACCTTTGAAAGAAGATAACATTTGGTAAACAAGGAAGAGGATTTTGTCTGTAGACTTGAGCTAGGATTTGTGGGATGCATCCTAAAGAATAGGAGGCCCTCTACATTAGAGAATGGGAGGTTTGTGCACAAAGAATTTGGGCCAGGAAGTGGAAACCTATGTGTAAAGAATTCGAGCTAGATTGTGGAGATTAGCACAAGGAAAATGGGCCAGGAAGCTCGCAAGGAATAGGAGCTGGATCAAGTGTGTTTGTAGGGTGAGGTCAGCTAGTACAACGAGAGGACTAGATTGTTATCAGTGTGATAAATTACCCTGTAAGAGAACATATTGTTCAAACTCTGTCAATAAAATACTACAAAAAAGAAAGATGGGGTTTTCCCAATTGGGTTTCACAAGAAAAACTGTGTAGTTTGTGTGAATGTGTTCTTTATTTGTGTGTGTTTATTCCATTGTTTAATTATTAAGAGATTTTGCATCTTGGTATAAACAAACTAGTTTCAATTTTCATTTATTCATCTAGTAGTTTCATATTTTCGTGGAAATTTAACGCTTTGTCTAGTCCTTATCACTCTAAAATTATTTGGCTCGACCCCTTGCACAAATATCCAAATCTCATTCTTAATTAGAATTAACACCATCTTGAGTTTCTAGTGGAAAAACCTTCATTAAACTTTGATCATCCTCATGCCTAATGTGGACATCATGTTGACAATCGATGATTACCTTAAAGCTTGACTGAGACCAGAATCAAATTCCTTAGCTGCACATTTCAAATTTGGTTAATTTATTATCAATCACTGTAGAGGCAGTTTTAAACCCAAAATGGTATAATTCTAAATATTTTGTGTTCAAGTCAATGTTCAAATATGTTTATTCTAGTTTTGTTTATAAGATATAAATCCTCTATGGCTACCCTTTAATATTAATTTCTCCAGCGATATGACAACTCAATATTTGAAAGTATTAAAACTTCCAATGAGCCTCATTCCATATAAATATTAGATAATACATACAAATAAATACAAATTAAAATCATTTCAGGCAATTATGTTCCTCGTTGAACAAATGTAGGCACTGAGAATTAGGTAAGAGCCTTATTGCATAACAACTTTGAGTAGTTACTCAGTGTTTGTAAAAATGAAATAAGGTGTTTGTTATCTTTCTGATCTAGGTGGATATTGGTGGTCACCTACCAAGTCCACTTGGACCCCCACCATTGTTTCTTTCAGCTTTTCAGTTTCCTTAATTTTAGCATAATTTACTATTTTTAGCAGTTTTTTGGGTCCTGAACTTCTGGAGCCGTTTTGAGGCCCTAAACGACATTTTTTTGGGAAAACTGGGAGCAACGTGGGTCCATTAATTTATGTTTCTCTTCCCAAAGTTGTAGATCTTGGATAGATCTTTCTAGAGAATTATTATGTGCGTCAAACAAAGATCATATGCCAAAGTTACGACCTCGGGAAGTTGATGTACCAATTTACCCAAACGGGGCCCACAGTTTGGTGTTTCATCTTCTAGGGTTAGGTTTTTGGATGTTGAGGGTGTTCCATTGTTTCTCAACAATAAATAGGCTTTCAAGCTTCATTGTAACACAATTCAGAGGCATGTAGCTGCCACATCTCTTCTCAGAGATAAGCTACCATCACCCTAGCTAGTCTATTTCCATTGTTGTTTGTAAGCATATTTCAGTATTTTACATTAATGAAATGAAGTATTATTTCCACTGCATCTTTGTGTTTATGGTTATCTCTATATTTTGTTGTGTTCCTGTTTAAATCCGGATCAGTGGTATCAGAGCGGTTTGCTTTTTCTCTGTTTTTCTTTGCATGTCCCCAATGAGGTCGAGATATAAGGAGTTAGGGCTTGAACTAGTCTAACCTTTACAAGGCCATCCTTGCAAATCCTGACAGCCTCCCATGGTAGATGAAAAGAAAGATGAGGGGGCAGGAGATCTTATCAAAATCTTGCTCAAATAAGTCCTCAAGTGACAAAAGAATAGGATGATGGACAACTTTGCCTAGATCCTTCAGCGACTACCCAGGGGTGACGCATCGGCTTGCAATAACTACTCTAGAAATGCCACACCATTTAAGGTACAAATTAATTTTGAAATCCCCATATTCAAGGGTCATATAGACGCATATGTCATTAATAAATGGTTAAATCTACTAGAGGGTTATTTTTTTTTCATGATTTTTCCAGTCGAGATAAGATTATTTTTGCTCTTCTCAAAGCAACCCCTGACGTTAAGGACCGGTGGGAAAACTACTACGAGCAGAAGGATGAAAGTACAGGCTCACTATTTTCAGTCGCACCCACTTGGAATTCATTCTGGGATGCCATCAAGGAGCAGTACTACCCTATCGAAAGCTATGAGGATCAATACATAAAGTGGACCACACTATGGCAAGGGAGGGACCAAGACGTGTTGGAGTTTACCAATATTTTCCATACCCTTCACACAAAGTTTGGTATCAAGAATTTGGAGCAGAATTTGGTACTCAAATACCGCGGCTACCTGCACAAGTACATCTAGGAAGAAATAGAATTCTTGCACATCCCCTCGCTCAGCACAACATACTGATATGCCGTCAAGGTCGAGCAAAAGTTTAAACAGAAGAAGTGATACTTTCGATCTGCGAATCTGAAGCAAGGGAAAGGTGCCCCCAAACCACAAAACAAAGGACAAAGCCAAAGCGAGGTAGCCCAAGAAAACTCACCAAAGCTACAAGAAAATAATAGCATCGTGAAGGAAAAAAAGGACATGAGAAAGTGGTGTGAGTTCCATAAGAGCTCCACTCACAATACAAGTGAGTGTTAGCCAAGCAGTCACTGGTGGATGAGCTAAAGGTTTCAGAAACAGATGCATGTTCCAACTATGAGTCAGAACCCAACAAGGGGAATGACAAAGGGAAGCAGATTATCGATGTGAAGCCTAATGCTACTATTTCCACTATGAAGATCTAGAAAGAGGAACCCGAAGATACAAAGGACGAGGAGCGTATCTTCCACTCCCAGATGTGGGTAAAGGGCTACCATGTACAGTTCATTGTCGATAGCAGGAGGCAAAAGAACCTAGCAGACATCATGGAGCGGTTGGGCTTACCGACCATAGCACATCCACGACCATCCACCATCAGGTGGCTTCACCAAAGATGGGATCTTCATGTGAGCCAACAGTGTCGCCTTCCATACAACATCAAGCCCTTCACGGATGAGGTATTGTGTGATATTGCTCCTCTTGAGGTTTGTGATGTATTATTAGGACAACCATACTTGTGGAAGTGACATGCTATGTATGAATCAAGGCCCTGTGTTTTTATTTTTACTTTGGGAAATAAGTTGTACAGGATACCAGAGGTAGCACCACCTACCGCCATCTCTTTGGTTATTGCAAAACAATGCAGTAAGCTCATTTCAAAAACTAGGAATTTTTTTTCCTAATGATAGGTCCTCAAGGAAAGAAGAAGATAGTCGCCACAACCTCTAGACAGGGCTCCTCCGCACAACAACTATAGATGGACAAGGTTGTGGAGGAGTACGAGGACATCTTCACCTCCCCTGCAGGGGTTCCTCTACACTGTCAGGTCAAACACTCCATCGATCTAACCCCAGGTGTGCCACTGCCCAATGGACCAATCTATCAGTGCTCCATTCTAGAGAATGATGAAATCAAGAGGTGGATTCAGGATCTACTGCAGAAAGGTCACATCCATCTGAGTTCATCACCCTGTGGGAGCCCGATCATGTTGGTACAGAAGAAGGATGGGACTTCGAGACTCTGTATTGGCTATTAGGTGCTGAACAAGGTCACTGTTCATAATAGGTACCCGATCCCATGGATTGATGACCTCCTGGACCAATTGAAGGGGGAAAAATATTTCAGCAAGATCTATTTGAAGTCAGGATATCACCAGGTACCAATCAAACCCTCCGATGTTTGGAAGACTGACTTCAAAGACAAGGAGGGCCTTTTCGAATGGTTGGTTATGCCATTTCGGATTGACGAATGCTCCTACAAACTTCATGAGGCTAATGGATGACATATTGCATCCATTCACCAACTCACTTGTAGTGGTATACTTGGATGACATCCTAATCTTCAGCCAGAGTTGGGAAGAGCACCTCCACCACATCGGACAAGTTCTCCAAACACTACAACAACACAAGTTATGTGCCAATTTGGAGAAATGCACTTTTGGCATGACCCAGGTTCAGTATCTGGGATACATTATTGATGAACATGGGGTGCATGTGAATAGAGCCAAGATCCAAGTCATTCGAGATTGGCCATCCCCAGCAACTCTAACAGAAATCCGTAGCTTTCTAGGTCTTGCCAACTTCTATCGCAGCTTAGTGTTGGAATTTTCTCATATCACTTAGCCCTTGAGTCAAGTGACCAAGGGAGGAGCGAAAGAAAAATTCTTTTGGTTTGAATCTAAATATAAGGCATTCACAGAGTTGAAAGATCGCGTCTACACAACACCAGTGCTCGTATTACCACACTTGAAAAAACCATTTGAGGTCGAGACAAGTGCCTCTGACTATGCTATTGGGGCAGTCCGTACTCAACACAGGCATCTAGTGGCATGTCATAGTGAGACACTTTCAGACACGGTCTGAAAGTATCCCACTTATGACAAAGAGATGTATTTCATTGTGCAGGCCTGCCGACAATGGAAGCATTACATTTTGGGGAAGGAAATGGTCATCCAAATAGACCATCGACCCCTGCAATTCATACAGACCCAAGTGAAATTGCAGAATGATCGCCATCAGAACTGGTCCACATATCTGCAACAATTCCATTTGAATATCAAGTATAAGAAGGGTAACACCAATAATGTTTCAAATTTCCTCAGTCGACCATCGACCATGGTGTTAACCACTGTGCTCAACTCTTGTGGGTGCGAGACTTCTGATTGGCCACTTCTCTACAAAAGTGACCCAGAATTTAGCCACACATACCAAACACTCTTAGAGGGTCAGCATGTTCTAGATTTTCACCTACAGGATGATCTGTTATGCCACCTGGGTCACCTTTGTGTTCCTTCAAGTGAGCGTGCCAAGATGATTTGGGAAGCACACTACAGTCAAGCTGCTGGGAATTTTGGGGTCGATAAAATGGTGCCAGTATTGCAGAAGTATTTCTATGGGCTGAATCTTTGACATGATGTCAGGAAGTACATAAGATCATGCACTTCCTGTGCCATTTCCAAACCAACCATTAAGGAGAAATGCCTCTATACCCGGCTCCCTACCCCTAGCCAACCTTGGGAATCCATCTCCATGGATTACATGTTAGGTCTTCCTTCCATTAAGCATGGAAATGACTATGTTTTTGTGTTCGTCGACAGGTTCTCGAAGATGGCCATTATGGCGGCCTATAGGAAGAATATCACAGCATAAGCCACTATTGAACTCTACTTTGAACGAGTGTGGGTACACTTTGGGATCCCACAATCTATCATCTTAGGTTGGGACAGTAAGTTCCTCAGTACATTTTGGTCCAGTCTCTAGTCGATGTTGGACACAAAACTCTCTAAGTCCACAACCTTGCATCCTCAAATTGATGGCCACACAGGGGTTGTGAACAAGATGATGCTACACATTTTGTGCATCTACAACTCAAAGCATGCACGCACATGGGACAAGATCCTCCCCTATGTTTATCACAGCTACAACCGAGCTCCCCACAACTTGGCTGGCCACAACCCTTTTCAGGAGGGCTTGGGATTCCAACCATTATCTCCCATTGATGTGGCCATGCCTTTTGCAGCTACTCACGCAGATTCAGCTCATGTCTAGTCCAAAACAGGTAAGGCAACCAAATTCATTGAGCACATCCAACATATTCACTAGCAAGTCCATGACATTCTGGAGAAATCAAATGCCAAGTACAAGTAGCGACATGATCAACATCGGGTGTCACACAAGTTTTAGGTGGGTGACAAAGTCTAGTTGCATTTGCAAAAGGAATGCCCTACCGGAGCCTATCGGAGACTCAAACCACTCCGATATCGTCCTTACACCATTACCAAGGTTATGAGAGAAAATGCATTTGAGCTCAGCATTCCCCCATTCCTTGGCTTGCACCCAGTGTTCAATGTGGACCACCTTCGGCCATACCTTCCACCATTACTAGACACATCCAATATTGCAGAACAACTCACACTCACATAGTTAAATCTAGATTGTTTAGAACAAGCTACAACTAATCAGATCATGGACACACAGATCAAGCACACTCACCAGCAGAATATCCAACTATATCAAGTTGTCAAAGCAGGCTAACTCCTTCACCAGGGCAAGTGGCTCACCAGGGACCAAGTTTAGCAGAAGTTTCCTCATCTCATTGAGGAACTCAATGCAATGGGGACCATTGCTTCCTAAGGGGGGAGGAATGATTCAGGTGGATATTGGTGGTCACTGCCAAGTCCACTTAGACCCCTACCATTTTTTCTTTCAACTTTTTAGTTTCCTTAATTGTAGCATAGTTTACTATTTTTAGTAGTTTTTTGGGTCCTGAACTTCCAGAGTCGTTTTGAGGTCCTAAATGATGTTTCTTGCGAACACTGGGAGAAACATGTGTTAATGGACTGGTGTCTCTCTTCCTAAAGTTGTAGTTCTCGGATAGATATTTCTAATGAGATATTGTATGCGTCAAATGGAGATCGTATGCCAAAGTTACGACCCCGGGAATTTGATGTACCAATTTACCCAAAAGGGGCTTAGAGTTTGGCGGTTCATCTTCTAGGGTTAGGTTTTTGGATTTTGATGGTTTTTTATTGTTTCTCAACAATAAATAGGCCTTTGAGCCTTATTGTGACACAGTTCAGAGGTATGTATCTGCCACATCTCTTCTCAGAGATAAGCTACCATCGCCCTAGTTGGTCTATTACCATTGTTGTTTGTAAGCATATTTCAGTATTTTACATTAATGAAATGAAGTGTTATTTCTGCATCATCTTTGTGTTTATGGTTATCTCTACAATTTGTTGCATTAGTGTTTAAATCTGGATCACTTTCAATTCAAAGTAAAATGAAGTTGTATGTTATAGAAAATCATGTATATTGTTACTTGAGAGAAAATATGGAGAGAATGAAATAAATATGATTAAAAATATTATCACTTCATGAGCACTTGAATGACTCCTATAATTTACTATAACAAAAATGATAAAAACTAATTTAACTTTGATAGACAATCCAGCAAACAAAATATTGCAACATTCCACATCGGTAAATCAGGGAAAATTATAGAGACTACATAGTGATTAGGCATGACATTACCAGTACATAAGGTTTTCCTATGTCTAGAAGCTCACTACAAGTCATTGCACCAACTCATGCAATAATAGGGTCTATTGCTACATAAGCCAAGTCCATGTTATTTAGGAACCTAAAAGTCATTGAATAAGATTTCAATGACACTTCCCAGACATGTGACAATTTCTTTCACATAGAAATATATATGATAGGACACAACATAAGCTCCATAATGAAAGCCATTTAAATTTTATTCAAACAAACTAATCCTTCAAGTCTATCCAACACCAATTGTTCATAGGAAGTAAGAGATGTTTGGTACCATTGTACTATACAAATTACTATAACTCTTCAATTGTAATAAATTGAGTTCAAGGACAATCTTGAAAAACTAAAAATGTAGGCATATTGGAGACCACTTCGTTAACCGTCATTGTTACATCATAACAACATATAATAAACACCATGAAAACACAATCCCCTCTTGTTACCTGCAAAATTTCTTATGAATGATTAACAAACACAAAACAATAGTAAATCTATACTTGCATACAGTCAGTTTTGTGCTCCCAGTGGTAGACAACGAGATACAAATTGATGCAGGAGCATCCAGCTAAGGGCACCATGACAGGGTAATGGTCTCTGCCAAGGTGGAAAGTTTTATCAGTGATTGATTTGATTATGTTCAATTAGTCAAAGTAGAATGTAGGAATTCGTTTCTTTTAATTTCAGTATTAGTTAGTGAACATTCTAGTCAGTTAGGGTCACTATCTTGTTTGTCTTTAATAAACAATAGTTTTATAATTGTTTCTTTCATTTTAGAAAAAAAGACAAACATGTCAAATGTAAAATTTTGCAGTGCAAGCAGAACCGAATGCATAAACAGTTGTGTAACTAATAGAATAGATATTGAAAAGTAATTACGCGCAATTCAGATAACTGTGGACAAAAGGTACAAATGAAAAATTGTAAATCATTCTAAAGGTTCAACATACGAGCATAAGTAATAAAAAGAAGAGAAGACAATTTTTATTGATTCGAATCCATCTGTAATAGCCATTATAATATTTCTCTATTGTTTTTCCTAATCATTGAACAACCAAAATAGAAAACATGGTGCATGCAGATTATTTCATTTATTTTCTTTTCTAAAAGAACAAAACGCAGACAACAAGGATTGCACACAAATTTCCAGAATGAAGGTTGGTAGTCCATGAAGAGAGACCATGACCAAAACAGACAAGTGTAATTGCAAACAATTCGAGCAAAGACGAACATGTGAACATTGGAAATAAAACCCCAGAATAGAGGGAACAAACATAAACTGAAACATTATGATTTCTTTCCATTCAAGAACAATATAAATATATATATATATATATCTAATATATATATATATATATATATATATAATATAATAATAATATATATATATATAATATTATATATAATTATATATATATATATATATTATATATAATATATATAATATATATATAATATATCCACATACATCTGACAAAGGGTCCGGAGATAGCCAACGAACAACTAAAGAGTCGAAATAGTGATTAGAACCCTAGACGAGGGTTCCAGTTTATTTAATTTTATACAACGAACAATTATCAAATCAAATTAACCATTGGAACCCTAGAAGAGTGTTGCGAATAACCTCTAGACAGTCTTTCAAAATCATGGTAACCTTACAAAATTTCATAGAGTTAAACAAGGGTTTGTGCCAACAACCCAGGTTGTATAGCGATGGCAGTGGTATATTAACAAAGGAATATCGAGACTCAATCCCATTAAATCGACATAGACTAAACATAAGAAAATAAGTTGAGATAGTGGCATAGCATACCAGAATAAGGATTGTGGTGCTCATACCAAGCACGCCCACGAACCAAACCCCAACCTGCACAACCGAAACAGGGAAAGACTATTAGCAAATTGTCATCTGAAAGAAATAAACAAAAGGTAGAGAATTGTCAATACATTAAGGGAAGAAATTACCTGGAGTATTGGCCGCGCAAGGAGAAAGCAAAAATAGAAGTAGCAGACCATAGTGACAACCTGAGACGGAGGAGGCGAGGTTGTTAGAACCTGATTAAGGCAAGGAGGAGAAAAAAATCATGGAGAATTAAGTTACTTGAGCGAAAGCATGAATAGGAGGAGGTCACTGTAGGTGTGACCTATAACATGCACAACATGAATCCACTCTAATCAGTTAGATAACCATTAAAAAAACAATAAAATTGAAGTGAGAATAAGCGAAGCAACTGAATAGGACATACTGTGACTATTTCTCTATGTAAATGAAGAGAGTTATCACCCTGTGCCCAAGGAGCCGAGTCCACAAGTCACCGAGATAAGTGCATGTGCCATACCCACAGGTAGTGTAATCCATGACCAGTGCGTGTAGAATTGCAGCTTAATCTCATACATTTGTAGCACAAGAATTTCCAGACCAAACCCTCACCACAGAAGAAACACAGAACAAAAATGACCGAATAACAATAGGAGGAAGGGTTTTGGCAAATACCGAGGAGTGGGAAATGAAAACCAAGGTAAGTACCGCCAGCACAGTGATATTAAAGACTGTCATAAATGCCACCTTAAGGAAGTCCAGAATCATCTGAAGTTTAATCTCAAACCACAACTATTAATTCCACAAGAAAATCATTGTTTAATCATTTAATCAGTAATTAATGTAATATTGTGTTATTTAAAATATTTGTTGTGTGGAATCGTGTGAAACTTTGGGTTGGTCCCATCATAGTGGTATCATAGCATGATTTAGAGTTGGCTTGAGAACTGGAGGTAGGAAGACGAGGTCGTGGAAGAGGTGCTTGGAGGATAGCAGAGGAAGGATTGAGAGAGGAGATCAAGATCCTTACTGCCCGTTTGGAGGCAGTTGTAGCAGGAAGAAGAAGGGATCCAAAGCTAGGAGATGATAGAGAAGAAGAATCTGTAGTGACAACAGATGGATCAGATGAAGAAGGACCAAAAATGCGACTATTGAGGTCAGTCCTATTGGTGAGCAACAAGCCCAAACTAGAACTCCCAAATTATGATGGCAGCTTGTCTGCAGAGGTTCTCTTGGACTGGATCAGCGAGCTGGATAAGTATTTCAAGTGTGAAGAGGTCAGTGAGGACCGTAGAGTTAAGTTCGCTGCGAAAATTTTGAAGGGACACGCAGCCTTGTGGTGGGACAGTGTCCAAACAGAGAGAAGGAGGTTGAACAAGTTGTTGATCAAGAAATGGTCAAGGATGGTGGCCAAGTTGAAAGGAAGATTTCTTCCTAAAGATTACCAGATCGCACTACACAAGAAAGTGCATAATCTGAAGCAGAAAGGGATGACAGTGAGGGAGTACACAGAAGAATTTTACTGAGTGAATTTAAGGGCCGGTTATACAGAGGACACCCCGGAGAAAACAACCAGGTATGTAAATTGCTTAAGGTTAGAAATATTAGATGAAATCAGCATTCTTTCCATGAAAAACATCGAAGAAGCATATCAGAGTGCTATGAAAGTAGAGGAGAAGATCGCCATAAAACAAAATGCCAGGAGTGATGGGGAACCAACAAAGGAAGAGGACAGTCTTATGGCAGAGGACGAACTGCCAACAGTAATGAAGAAGGCAGTAGCTTCAAAGCCTCTGGAACAACATAAAAAGGTGACAGCACGAGAGGTGGTAGGCCATATCAGTGAGGTAGGGGAAATGGCCAAGGCAGAGGAGCTGGTTATCAATGTTATAGGTGTCACAAGTGGGGACATAGATCTTTTGAGTGTCTTGAGGTGGAACAAGCTGGACAGAGGGGTGCGTATGTCGCACAACCAGAAGAAGTAGAGGAACCTCCCCAAGAAGCAGAAAATGCTCCAGAAATAGGGGAAGCCTTAGTTTTGAACAAGATGTTGCTAAAACTAGCCAAAGAAATAGTTGAAAAAACTCAGTGGAAAGCTTTGTTTTGGACAGTTTGTAAGTCACATCGTAAGTGTTGTAAGCTAATTATCGATAGTGAGAGTGCTAATAATTTATTTGCCTCAGAGATGGTAGAAAATTTGGGGTTGAAGCAGTTAAAACACCCCACTCCTTACAAAGTCTCATGGCTGCAAAAAGGCCATCAGTTGATGGTAGATGAGAAATGCGAAGTGGAGTTCCATATCAGCAGATATAAGGATAAGGTCATTTGTGACATAATGCCAATGGATGTATGTCACATACTGCTAGGCAGGCCATGGCAGTATGATAGGAAGGTGGTACATGACAGAAAGACAAACTGTTATAAGTTTTTCAAAGATGGGATCAAGCACACAGTTGTGTCCATCAAGGAGGAAGAGACAGTGGGAACAAGTGAGATGAGAGTATTTTTAATGAGTGGAAAACAATTTTTGAAACAAGCTGAGGACAACGAGGTGAGCTATGCTATTGTGAGAAGAGTAAAGGTGGTGCTGCTACACACAGAGGTGTCAGATTTTCCCACAGAAATTCAGGAGATGTTGCAGGAGTTTAGCGAAATAGTGGTGGATGACTTGCTAGATAAACTGCCCCTAAAATAAGTATAAGTCATCATATTGACTTTATACCCGGAGAAAGTTTACCGAATAAGGCAACATATTAGATGAGCCCCAAAAATAATGAGGAGATTAGAAAACAGGTGCAGGAATTGCTAGACAAAGGGATGATAAGGGAGATTTTGAGCCCTTGTGTAGTTCCAACAGTTCTCGCTCCCAAGAAAGGAGGAGAATGGCAGATGTGTGCAGATTTGAGGGCCATCAAAAAGATCACTATCTGGTACAGATTTCCACTGCCATGGATGGACGACATGATGGATTACCTGAGCGGGGCACCATATTTTTCTAAGATTGATTTAAAGAGTGGGTATCATCAGATTTCAATTCGAGAAGGGGATGAGCAGAAGACAACCTTCAAGACTAACGAGGGACTATATGACTGGCTGGTAATGCCATTCGGACTGAGAAATGCACCTAGTACCTTCATGTGATTAATGAATGGAATGCTGAGAATACATCGGGAAGTTTTTGATAGTGTACCTACATGACATATTAATCTTCAGGAAGACGAGAGAGGAACACTTTCGATATGATCGAAAAGTGCTGGAAAAATTGCAGCAGAATAAGCTGCTGATAAATTTGAAAAGGTTTACTTTTCTGCAAAAAGAATTGGTTTATCTGGGTTTTGAGATTGTAGAAAACGAGTTGAAGATGGGCCCAGAGAAGATTGCAGCAATAGTCAACTAGCCGTCCCCGAAAATCTTGTTTGAGGTACAAAGTTTTCATGGGATGGCGAGTTTTTATCGAAAATTTATAAGAAATTTCAATGAAATCTATGCACCTATGTTGGACACTATCAAAAGGGCAAGTCAGCCTTTTTGTTGGACCGACGAAGCAAAGAGGAGTTTTCATCTACTGAAGAAGAAGATCATAGAGACACTGATCCTGAGATTGCCAGATTTTAAAAAGCTTTTTCAGGTTCACTGTGATGCAATCAAGACAGCTATTGGAGTTGTACTTACCAAGAGGATAAACCTGTTGCATTTTTCAGTGAGAAGTTAAATGAAAGTAGGCAGAAGTATTCATCTTACAGCAAGGAATTCTATGTTGTCATCCAAGCTCTAAAGCATTGGAGACACTATTTGCTGGGGAGTGAATTTGTTTTATTCTCGGATAGTTCTGCACTGCAGTATGTGATGCAATAGCACAAGCTGAATCACAAACATTTTAAGTGAGTTGAATATTTGCAGAGTTTCACCTTTGCGTTGAAACACATCAGTGGGTGGGCCAACAAGGTGGCGGATGCGTTGAGCAGAAGGGCCCTAATCTTGCAGGAGTGTATTATACGAGTGCTGGGTTTTGAGCACTTGAAATATTTGTATCAGACTGACACAGATTTTAAGGAGGCCTACGAAGCATGTCAGAATCCATTGGTAAGAGACAATAGTCCATGGTTAGCCTATAATTTGCAAGAGCAGTTGTTGTTTAGAGGAGGACAGTTATGCATTCCTGACTGCTCAATGAGGGAGAATATCATTCGGGAGAAGCACAGTGGAGGTATAACTAGACATTTTGGCATAGAAAAGACATTAGAGCAACTCAGTAATTTTTACTTTTGGCCAAAAGTACAAAGGGATGTGCAAAGATTTGTGAACAGATGTAAAGTGTGTTAGTTGGCAAAAGGACATAGTCAAAATACTGGACTTTACATGCCATTGCCCATTCCAAGTAGACCATGGGACTCAATCAGCTTGGACTTCATCTTGGGTCTACCAAGAACACAGCGGGGTTATGATTCGGTGATGGTAGTGGTGGACTAGTTTTCGAAGATGGCATATTTCATCCCTTGCAGAAAAACCAATGATGCCACTCACGTGGCCCACTTGTTCTTTACAGAGATTGTTAGGCTATATGGTTTGCCTAAGTTTATTCTTTCTGACAAGGACGTGAAGTTTACAGGGCACTTTTGGCGCACCTTGTGGAAGAATATGGACATGCAGTTGAGTTACAGCTCTACTTATCACCCACAGATCGATGGGAAAATAGAGGTGGTAAACAGAAGTTTGAGGAACCTGCTACGAAGCTTGATTGGTGAAAATTCGTGGATATGGGATTGAGTACTTGCCCAGGAAGAGTTCGCTTGTAACAACTCACCCAATCGCAGCACAGGTTGTAGTCCTTTTTAGATCTTGTATGGCATGCATCCACACAGAGTGCATGAGTTGCGAGATCTAGGACAACGGGAAAGGTGAAGTGCTGATGGGCAAGATTTTGCTAACGCGATGAAAGATTTGCATGAGCAAGTGAAAATTAAATTGCAGGACAGCAGTCAAAAATACAAGCAGCAAGCAGATTTAAAACAGAGAGAAGTGAAATTTAATGTGGGTGATGAAGTCCTCACGCATCTGCACAAGGAACATTTCCCTAGAGGTGCATACAAAAAGCTAAAGTACAAGAAGATAGGTCCCTACAAAGTCCTCCAGAAATTTTCAGCAAATGCCTACAAAATACAGCTGCCACCAGGAGTAGGCATTTCACCCATATTTAATGTGGCAGACCTGTTTCCCTACAATGATGATCAGGGAAAATTTTAAGAACCCCCCCTAAATTTACATGTATAATAAATGGGCGAATCTCCATGGTATATAGGAAAAAAAGGAAGGCAATTTCATCAATAATATGATATGTATATATAATTTTTTGGCGAATCGCTCACGAGGCATGGCGAATATTTTACTCAATTATAAAATCTTGTGTTTATTGAATACACAAATGAAATCATTGCATCTCTTTAAAATATCTTTTGAAATCAAAATTACCGAAATTACATATCGATAATCTAGTGGGTGTAAGAAAAAATTCACCCGTGCCATTCAAAGCATGAGAAAAAACCTAATACTATATATAAAACCAAGAAAAATTCAAATTCATCACTTCTAGGGACCTCATAACCACCCTGCCAATACACAAGTATGTTCCCATTTGCAATTAGAAAAATT
>APFE030124349.1:60134-74377 GCA_000404065.3 Pinus taeda
GGATTCACTTAAATAAAACCTATTCTTGAAAATGGATGAATGGATTCACTTAAATAAAACCTATTCTTGAAAAAGGGCGAATGGAAGGTTGTAACTCCTAATTTCAAGGGCTAAATTTACCTTTTTTACCCTCTCCCTTAAAATAAGGTGGGCTATTTGAGGTGATTTGTAAAAATGTATTATGATACAAAATATTCGCCCACTAAAAATTTAAAACCCCTTAATTTCGCCAAAGGGCGAACATTCGCCCCTAAAATCACCCCTACTTCTGATCCAGAAGAAGAAGACAGAACCACATGACCTACACGGGACACCCAAGATGGAAGTGGAACTTGGATGAGACAAATGCCTTACATTCAGCCTCTTGAGATCGAGCGAATCCTCGACACTCAGGTGGCCAAACGAACTCAACTGAAAGAGTATCTACAGTACCTGGTCAAGTGGAAGAACCATCCTATTGAGGATATTTCATGGCTTGATTCAAGGCAGATAGAATAGGTTGGTTCTTCAGTTGAGAAGCTCATGGACCGGAGTCATAATTTCTTTTTACCCCGGGAGCCTGATGCAGGGGCATCCAGCTAAGGGCACCATGACCGGGTGTTGGTCTTTGCCAAGGTGGAAAGTTTTATCAGTGACTGATTTCTTTATGTTCAATTAGTCAAAGTAGAATGTAGGAATTTGTTTCTTTTAATTTCAGTATTAGTTAGGGAACAGTCTAGTCAGTTAGGGTCACTGTCTTGTTTGTCTTTAATAAACAATAGTTTTATAACTGTTTCTTTCATTTTAGAAAAAAAAGACAAACATGTCAAATGTAAAATCTTGTAGTGCAAGCAGAAACAAATGCATAAATAGTTGTGTAACTAATAGAATAGAAACTGAAAAGTAACTACGCACAGTTCAGATAACTGTGGACAAAAAGTACAAATGAAAAATTGTAAATCATTCTGAAGGTTCAGCATACGAGCATACGTATTAAAAATCAAAGCATACAATTTTTATTCATTCGAATCCATCTATAACAGCCATTATAATATTTATCTATTGTTTTTCCTAATCATCAAACAACCAGAATAGTAGACATGGTGCATGCAAACTATTTCATTTATTTTCTTTTCTAAAAGAACATAACTCAGAGAACAAGGATTGCACGCGAATTTCCAGAACGAAGGTTGGTAGTCCATGAAGAGAGACCATAACCGAAATAGACAAGCATAATTAGAAACAATTTGAGCAAAGGCGAACATGCGAACGCTAGAAATAAAACCCCAGAATAAGAGGTAACATACATAAACCAAAACATTGTGATTTCTTTCGATTCGAGAACAATATATAATATATATATATATATATATATAATATAATATATATTATATAATATATATATATAATATATATATATTATATATATATATATATATATTCGCATACATCTGATAGAGGGTCCGGAGATAGCCAACGAAAAACTAAAGAGCCGAATTAGCCATTATAACCCTAGACGAGGGATTCGGTTCTAGAAAGATATACATAAACATATTTAATTAAATACAATGAACAGTTATCAAATCAAATTAACCAGTGGAACCTGACAAGAGAGTTGTGAACACATTGTAACCTTACAAAATTTCACAAAGTCAAACGAGGTTTTGTGCCAACAACCCAGGTCGCATAGCGACAATAGAGGTATATTAACAAAGGAATACTCGGACTCAATCCCATTAAACCGACATAGACTAAACATAATAAAATAAATTGAGATAGTGGCAGAGCCTACCAGAACAAGGACCGTGGCATTCATACCAACCACGCCCACAAACCAAACCCCAACCTGCACAACCGAAATAGGGCAAGACTGTTAGAAAACTGTCGTTTAACAGAAATAAATGAAGGGTAGAGAATTGTCACTACATTAGGGGAAGAAATTACCTGGAATATTGGCCGCGCAAGGAGAAAGCAAAACCAGAAGTCACAGACCACAGTAACAACCTGAGACGGAGGAGCCAAGGTTGTTAGAACCTGATTAAGGAGAGGAGGAGAAAAAAATCATGGAGAATTAAGTTACCTCAGCGAAAGCGCGAACAGGAGGAGGCCACTATAGGCGTGACCTGTAGCATGCATAACATGAATCCACTATAATTAGTCGGATAACCATTAAAAAATCAATAACAGTGAAGCGAGAATAAGCCAAGTAACTGAATAGGACATATTGTGATTGTTTCTCTATGCAAACGAATAGAGTCATCACCCTATGCCCAAGGAGGCGAGTCCACAAGTCACCCAGATAAGTGCAGGTGCCATACCCACAGGCAGCGTAATGCATGACTAGTGCGTGCAGAATCACAGCTTAATCTCATACGTTTGGAGCACAAGAATTTCCAGACCAAACCCTCAGCACAAAAGAAATGTAGAACAAAAAAGACCGAATAACAATAGGAGGAAGGGTTTTGGCAAAGACCGAGGAGCGGGAAACGCAAACCAAGGTAAGTACCACCAACATAGTGATATTAAAGACTGTCATAAATGCCACCTTAACAAAGTCCATAATCATCCAAAGCTTAATCGCAAACCACCACTGTTAAGTCAACAAGAAAATTATTGTTTAATCATTTAATCAGTGATTAAGGTAAATATTTTGTTATTTAAAATATTTGTTGTGAGGAATCGTGCAGAACTTTGGGCTGGTCCCATCACAAATGAATAATGATGAAGTGCTATATAAGCTATATCATCTGATTACTTGAGTCAGTAGCACCATTATCTAAATGTGGATGGTCAACCATGTCGCATGTGTACATTTGAGTGTAGGTATGGGAATGTTGCATGCTCTATAAATCATAGTTACCTGCCAGCCTACTAAGTTACCAAGTATTAGTAGAGAGAATGGATTGCCACTACACACATTGGCATGCAAGAAGGTTGAGATATTGGTGTTTGGAAAAACGTTGGCTTGTGATTATTGTTACAATCTACTACCTGGCAAGGGATGCCCGTGTAATGGTGGGGCTAGTAATTGCTATGAAATGTTGTACTAGGTGGTGAGTTAGTAGTTATAGGTCTATTTAGTCAGATGTAAATGAACAACAATGGTGGCTAGTTCAACTGTCTAAATAAGTATACATGTATATCTGTTCACTTGTTTGGACATGCAAAGTGCAAACAACATATATACACAACAATGAAGGGTTGTATTTGATTAAAAATGGATATGCTTGATACCATTAAATGATTATGCAAGGTTCTGGAGGATGCACAACATATATTAATAAAATATCTCAAAGAGATGTGGTTCCATATAATATGATGATTGCAGCATTTCTAGTGTTCTTCGAGTAACTGCAATGTTTGGGGTCTTAGAACTAGGAAAGGAAGGGTAGGAGAACTTGAAAATGAAATTATATGGTATGAAAAGTTGAAAACATGATCTTGATTCAGAATAAGGATTATGGCATTGCATTCTGCAAATACAACATATTTATAAATACAGGATAACAAATATTCTTCTTCAATAGATCAATGAAATGCTATGGTGAGTGGGGCAGGATAGAATGATGCAATTTCCATAGAAACTAGAGACAATATTGGTAGCTGTAAGTGAATTGTTATATTATTTCAACAGTGGTAAAAATCTTCCAACATAAATATTTTAGATGGTAGTGTTCCCTCAATAGACAAGGAGGTAGATCAAATGTTTTGATCAATTTCTCACT
This sequence comes from Pinus taeda, assembly GCA_000404065.3. Lineage (NCBI taxonomy): Eukaryota > Viridiplantae > Streptophyta > Pinopsida > Pinales > Pinaceae > Pinus > Pinus taeda. The sequence goes on from APFE030124349.1 coordinate 63,839, forward strand.
CATTAAGTTTAAGAGTAATGTTTGACTGCTGGAATAGAAATTTTATTTCAAAAGTGACAATGGTCACAGGCCAACAATTTTACTTGTTCTAATGTTAATTGTGGCATATCATGTAGTGTTTACGGAATACTATATGAACTCGTGGCCAAATGCACTGGGCCATATAATATAAATATGAGAAATATATAATAAATGTGAATTCACAAGATACAGTGACATGCAATCAACTATCTCTAGAAGAGGCAAGGATGATTATGTATTTTATTCTTTCAATAATTTTTAGTTTAAAAAGTTTGATCATTTGTGGGTAAGTTGATTATTTGAGTTTCAATACCAACATCATAGAAAATTTCTAATCAAACTATGTACCATACTTGAGCTCGCAGATGAGAATGAACCAGGTGAATGATACCTAAGAAAAGACCAATGGAATTAATAAACTACAAGTAAAGCTTGTGCTAGGTGGAAGATCCATTTACAATTACAAGCATAGATAACTTAATTAGTTGATCGAGAGAAATTGAGTAAACTTCTTAGCCCAATATGTCAAACATGTTGGCTTTACTAAGAAGTCATCATCTGCCACTGTTTGGGATGTGAAAAGAAAAATAGCAATTGAATTAGTGATGTCCAAGTCCTAGATATCTAGTTTGTAGAAAAAATATAGTAAGAAAAGAGCAGGGTAAAGTCATTTATCTATTACTATGATAAACTCTTTAAGAGAGTCTCGGGACTTTAATTTCTATATTTTTATTGTACCTAGACCAGTGATGGTTGGCCTTTTTTATGAAAGAGCCATTAGTTCTCCATACTTCCATGTTTAAGACAATCATTGCCTTCCCCACCCCCACTCGCCACCCAATTCCAAGCAACACTCAAATGATTACATACTTTTTCAAGTCCTACCAGCTAACAGGGACACCAACTTTGTTTATGAGAGAGCCATTGGGTCTCCATACTTCCCTGTTTAAGACAATCATTGCCACTCCCCACCCAATTCCAAGAAACACTTAGATCATTGCATACTTTTTCAAGTCCTACCAGCTAACAGGGACACCAGTAGGATAACCTTCAACAAAACTATTCTAGTAGAGCCAAGACCTGTGATATCCAAGGTGGTAGAGTTTTGAATAACAATATCTACTCTATTACACAATGGGTCTTGGTTAGTTTCCTCCTTAAATAAGTTAAGGAGCCAAACCTCATGAATATGAAAAGACACAAGAACAAACAGGGAGACACTCTTGGGAATCAAGGAGTGGGTCTAGATAAGAGAACTTGTTTCAAAATTGATGGCTATCCACAACGTAGGTGAATACCATAGGTATTTTATATATAGAACAAATTCCAATGTCATTTATCACAATAGGTGAATTCTATGCCAACGGTGGACACTTGGCCCTCAAGGTTGGTTTAATGCATGCATTGAAACTCAATGTTTCCCGAGTGATGCTCTTGGATTCTATACACAACACAGTCTCAGATATTGTGGTTTTATGGCAAGATTACCTGCCTCATGGAAAGCTTGTGGGATATCTATTACAAGAGATATCTACACAGAACACCCCTACTACTCTAAAAACGATCCTCATACTTATTATGTTTATTTTATGGATAAATATGTTGGACATGATTTGAAGTTAAGATCGTCAAGTTTCCTGGTGTGATATTTTGGGCGTTATGTAGGGGCTGAGTTGATCTCATTTGAAACTCTAGGAATTCTATAGATAAGGTTCATCTTAGGTCGACGAGGTTCCTATAGCCCATATTCAATCTTGTTTTGCCTTCAAGGTTTGTTTTCTGTATAGCTTGTCAATTTTTTTTTAATCTTCTATAGAAGCATTTGTGATAACTGGGTGAGAAACACCATTTCCTTTAATGTGTTTTTCACTCATGTCTTAGGTTCATTCTAAAGGGAATTATCACTTGTCTTTGGGGTTTTCTTAAAATTGAGGGTTTGACTATCAATCAAATCTAGTTCATACGCCCAAGAAATCTTTGCAATATCAGTCATCAATTAGCTTTAAACGCCTTTTTATGTCAAAAGTTTGAGTTTACAAATGGTCATCTACTAATTCATCTCCTAATATGGTTTATAATAAGGTTGGCAATGAATACGATGGTAGAGGGGATTATTGAGAATATGGTGGGTAGATAAGAAGGAGAGAAGATGATGGGAAATAAGATAGTGGATAGATAAGCATTTCTTCATGGGTAGCCTAGCCTATAGAGACTGGCATGGGATTTCTAGCACGGGATGTTATTTATTAGTACTTCATCTCTTGATCAGGCAATACTTCATAAGAGTATGAGATGATGATTCCCACTACTCTGTTCTTTAAGAGTTGAATCATAAGATGAATGATTCTAGATTGTATGATGGATGGTTGTATGAGGATTCTTAACACACCCTTCTTCAGCCAAAGCCATTAGTTTAGTTGTAGTAGTGAATTAGAATTCCATTATTGATATGGAAATCCTCCCATCCTTTCCTAAAATTCAATGAATAATCACGTATTGCAAGCATATATTTTCTTTCGGGGTAATTATTTGTGGAATTAGAGAAACCACAAAGATTCAACTATATATTCAAATAAACCTGAATTCTAATACATTGAATGTTTTCATTAATGAATGTTATGTTTTTATAAATCAGGTATCAAACAAATATCAATAAATACATTACATTAAAGCATGATATTTAAAATTGCTCACTACATTGAATGTTTTGTGTAAACAACTTCAATAACACTATCAAAAAAATTCCTTACCAACCAACAATTTCTCATAGCAACTCCAATAAATTAAAAAACTACCAAGAATATATTTTCATTAATGAAGTACCAAATAAATATAAGAAAATACCTTATGTTGAGGGTTTTCATAAAGCATGATATTTAAAAAGAATATATTTTCATTAATGAAATATCAAACAAATATTAACAAATACATTAAAAAACTACCGAGAATATATTTTCATTAATGAAATACCAAATAAATATGAGAAAATATCATAAAACATGATATTTAAAAAGAATATATTTTCATTAATGAAATATCAAACAAATATTAGCAAATACATTATGTTGCAGGTTTTCATAAAGCATGATATTTAAAATCCCTCACTTGAATACAATGAATGTTTCTATTAATGGAGTATTAAAAAATATCAGTAAATATATTATATTACATGTTTTTAATATAAATCAAGTATAAAGTAAATGCATGTTTTTGCATGTTTTAATATTAGTAAATACATTGCAAACTGTAAATAACGGTGTCGGTGTTGGTACATATAAATATCCTACTATTAAAAAAAATCCTTCATCAACCAACAATTTCTCTTAGCAACTCCAGTAGCTTCAAAAACCACAAGCGTCCGGCGGACCACTGCCGTCCCATTATTTAGTGGCAGTTGGAGCGCAACCATTCATCCACTGAACGAATAGTCGAAACACTAAAGGATATCTCAGAATTTGAATTTGTGTGTGTATAGGCAACTACAATATATAGTGCACAAATTCTTCAAAAGGACCGGAAAAGAACGCGGCGGCATAGTAACCAAGGGACCGAATAAATACGATGTACGGGATCCACAAGAGTAACTTTAAAAACCACAAGTAAACAAGCATAGTAACTTTAAAAAACCCAATGATTTCTCTCATTTCTCTCAGCAACTCCAGTGGCATAAAAAAACCTAACAAGACATAGTAACATAGTAACTTAAAAAACCACGTAACAAAACAAACCAAATCAGAGGTCTCGTAGTTTCTTTCATATATCAGATATGATATGATATCAAAAAGGTAAAAGAAAATGATGTCTCTGAGTACCTTTCAACCACACCACACCTATGCTCTCACAAATTAATATGGTACCAAGATGCCATAATTAGTATGGTACCAAAACGGCATAATCAATTTTTCATTCTATGCTATCTCATATTAGTATTGTACCATACCACTATGCCATAGACCATTTCTACTCAAAATTTCAAAGAAACTTTTTCCAATACAACACAATAATACACAAAACCACTGCAAGTGGTCCTCATGTTTCAGACATAAATCATTTCTACTCTGAAATTTCAGATATTTTATTGCTCTAGGCCATAACGTCACCTATCAATTACCTCTTTGGGTTGTAGGAAGCTTTTTCTGGCAAGAGTCCTATTAGAATAAATCCCCCTTCATGGAGCCGAAGGACTAGGGATCTCTACCCCACCCATAACCACATTGATGATAGCATAGAAGGTGGCTCTTATGGGATAGCTAGATGGATGGAAGCGATAGCCTCAGCGCAAGCACTTTGGCCACATCCGGTTCGATTGGAGCTAGGAGAGAGGCCTAGAACCTTAATTTACTTAGCAGTTGGGCCCTCAAGCCTATAGTTCCCTGCTAAGTGGATGTTTGGCGATGGATTCTCAAATGAAACCCTCGCTGAAAGTCAAATTGCATGCATAGAGTCCCTAGTTCTCATGGTGAAAGAGACAGCACCAAAGCCACTCGAAAAGACAAGATTTGATGGCAACATATAGAATATCTCGGTCAGTTGGTCCTTCTAATGATTCCATTCCTAAGAAGGGAAGTATGATAATTACTTCTCCTACAAAACCACTCCACTTCGAATCCAAAATTTGAAACCTGCAACACCACTGTACATTATGGGATCACACGCTTCCTATTTCCCTTAGATTCTTCCAACGCCTTTCTCTTTCAACATCTCCAGAGCAAGCATATGCGACTCCTCCATGGGCACAAAAGCGAGGCCATCTTAAGTAGAAACCAAGGTCATTCGGCCCACCATGAAACCCAGGTGTTGGAGTGGATACTTCCCTACTAGGATACTGTAGTTGTCCACAACTTCTACCCTTCTTCATCATCAGAATGTAAGGACAGGTCTTGAAAGGTTTTCCTACCCAGTCTTGACGAAGGCAGTGAGGCCTACCAAACCAAATCAGGCCTTGAAAGGCGGGGGTATAGGGAAATACCGGCTAGCATTGGATATGGTTATGCAGGAAGGGGTTTTCGTTTTTCCTGCCATCAAGGTCCTGGTCTGCTTTCCCAACATTCCAGGAAGTTATCAATGCTTGGCCTTAGCTAAGTAGTTGTAAGAAAAAGGATGTAACACCTCACTTTGGGAGTGAAGTTTGAGGGGAAGAAAGGTGTCGGCTTCACATCCTGAATTACTGCTATTATACTGGGCCAGTTCTGGAGAAACTATCTAGAGAGAATAGGTTGGGGAAGAACCCTAATTCCTATTCATCTACTAATGAACTGAGCCCCCAATGAATTGACCCTTTCTACCGCTTCAGCAGTGAGCAACTAAAACACCATTATTCATACGCTCCTTTCGGATATAGCGGATGAGTGAATCGTTTAACTAGTGCATGCAAGGAGCCGGGAGGTTACGATGCCTGTTTCATTAGATTAGCTAAGGCAGGGGAGGCCCAGCCCCCTCCTAGTCAATAATTAGGTATGCCAGGCAACCAGTGAGCTAGTAAGATAGTACATAGTCTCACAATCAATACCTCCCACAGACCGCAGTTGAACGGACCTTGCCTTGTGTAAGATTAGTACGTAGTTCAGTAAGCTAGCAGAGTTCAGTGAGCGAAGCGAATATGGGAAAGACGAGTAAGAAAGGAGAAAATGGCAGTAGCGGTGATGGTGTTAGAAAGGGATAGATTGGTTGTTTATTTCCAGTGATTGTGGGTTGAGTATTGATGCATGGTAGAAGTGAGAGTGGACGCGAAAGATTCTGGGTGATAGATCTCGTGGGACCCACCTCCAAGTGCTTTCAATAGTGTACGTAGGTCAATCGGAAGACCCCTGATCCATTGATCAATATTAGTATTTATTGGGCAGTCTTTATCAGACGGTCTTTATTGGAAAACTACTTGTTCTTAGTGTGTGAAAGACAACTAAGGGAATAATCTATTTTTTTTAATTATCTCAAATAAATCATGATGACTAGGAACAAACAAACTAGAATTTTATGGAATACCCATACTTTCCTACGATGTAACTTAATGAAAAAAGATGCGGAAGGCAGGTGGACCCGTTTGTTATACACAGTATTGCATAAAGAGAATCTAGTTAGCGTGTATGAGAAGATCTAGGTGAACCCAGGGTTGATGACTCATGCAATCACCGGGGAAACTATTTCGGGTATCTCGAAATAACGCTTTGCAGATATCTCTTGTGGATTATTGAAAGGCACGTTCTAGTTTTCTCCAATGCGCAGGATAGTCGTTCCAAAGCCCAAATCAACGGATAAGATGCCAATAACGATCTCTTCACCAATTGCTCGGGTTATCCATAGGTCCATCTCCAATGTGTTGGAATAAATATATGAACACATATTTCTTCTAGTTTCATACAGATTTCGCCCATCAGTGAGCACTCACTCCTTCGCGGAAGTACACGAATGGACCGGGATCAAACGAGTCATTCATGCAGATGTCCAAAAGTGTTTTGATAGCATCGAACACTCGACATTAATTCAATTACTCGAGAAACACATACCAGACAACCTATTCTTAGAACTCATAATGAAGTTCCTTTCTACTCCTATTTTGGATAATCAGGGCAAAAATTATACCTCTACAAATAAGGGTATCCCAGAGGGAGCAATATTTTACCCGCTCCTTATAAGTAGTTCTTCTCAATCACTAGAAAACACATATTGGAGAACCTATTCTTAGAACTCATAACGAAGTTCCTATCTACTCCTATTTTGGATAATCAGGGAAAAAATTATACCTCTACGAATAAGGGAATCCCACATGGACTAGTATTTTCTCTGCTCCTTATGAATGTAGTTCTTAATGAACTCGATGTTTTTAGACATAGATCATTTCTACTCTGAAATTTTGAATCCAAAATTTGAAACCTATAATTTGCAACCTACAATTTTCAATTTGCAGTAGAGCACAGTGATTTCAAAAAAACACACAAAAACACTTTGACATGGTCAGAGTAATTCAGACAATTAAAAGCTCAAGACTAGATTCAGAATGTAGTTCAAATCCCATTCAATCAATTAAAATCTCAAGACCAGATTCAGACATATGTTGTTCAAATCCCATTCAGTCAAACTTCAACTGTCATGAATATTCTTAACACACCCTTCCTCAGCCAAAGCCTTTATTTTAGTTGTAGCAGCGAATTAGAATTTCCATTCCTGAAATGGGAATACTTCGATCGTTTCTTAAAATTCAATGATAATCACCTATTGCAAGCATATATTTTATTTCAGGGTGATCCTTTGTGGAATCAGAGAAACCACAGAGATTTAACTTCGAATTGGGATAAACCTCAATTCTAGTGTATTGGGATAAACATTCATTTATAAATCTTTTAGAATTCAGTTAGATAACACTAGGAAATGAGAATCTTACCATAGCTTTCAGGATTCGACCCTTTTGCACTAGGACATCCCTACCAATTTCTCTCGCCTTTATGTTAGTGGATACTCAGCCATATGGAAATTAACAGTGTAAGGCTATGAGCATTAACATTGAATACATTTTTTTTTGGGTACAAATACTTTGAGAAACATGCAGCGAAGGGCCACAACACATAGAGCGTCCTTCCTTTGGCTTAACTTCCTGAACCAAGGGTTAACTATTATGCCTAAATTACGCATCATCCCTTTGAATCTCATGCCATTCAAGTCAAAAAGACCACTGCGATAGTGGAAACATTGTTTTATGGCTTGGTATTTAATTCAATCTAACGAATGAATCAATGCCCTGTTGGCATGTTGCTGCATAATCGGATGATTATCAGCTCTAAGTATAGTTGAAAAAAGTCCCGTCTTATAGCCAAAGAGACAATGTAGCTGGTACTTATGCACCTTAATGGATTTCAACCATATTGCACCACTCTATAGTCAAAAACCTTGAATTTTACATGGTGTTAGGGAACACTTATCCACAACCTAGGTTTTGACACTGTGGTAGGGTACATTTTCCATGTATGGTAGATGACAGTCATCTACCATGTTATTTTCTTTGCAGACGAAGTGTGTTTTCAAATTTCCTCTCTCCATAAATCCTTGCTTCCGAACCCACAGTGCGCGAATTCAACATCTTTTCTATGGAAACTGTGTACGTTACTATGTTCTAATTGTGACACTCTTTGATGGGAAAAATAGTCAAAGTATTGACACTGAAGAGAAAACCCAGTAATTGGTTGTAGGATTCATCAAAGACTGAAGGGAATTGACCTATTGGTTGCAGAGAGACCAAGACTCTATGATTTAAGGTCTTTGTGGAGATCTATAAATCTATGTTGAAATAGTGGAATTAAATTTTTGCATGGAAAACTTACAAAGGAGGGCATTGATACTCCTCTCCATTGTATCGAAAATATGTTGAGGGCCACTTTGTTCTCGCTAAAAATTTCATAGTCACAAATTGTGATTAAGTGTTGAAGGAAGGCATCCTCAGCTGAAGGACTTCAAAATTTTATCCAAGGATTGGATTTGGTCATAATATATTGGCATTTTTATGTTGGTTAAATCATAGTTGTAAGGGAAATGTTGTCTTGGAAAGGAGAATTGTGATTATTTCTGGACATTTGCTGCACTTCTATGATATCATGGGTTTGGTATGGAATAAGAGGAATAAGCTCAAATTGGGAAATCTCTGCATTTGGAAATAGAGCATTAGTAAATTTAATTTCAGGGTGCAGATCCAAACTGCAAATTAGGAATGAGGCCAATTTTTGTATTCCAAACAAACCCTAGGAGAAACTTGCGTTAAGGAAAGAGGGTTTAATGTTTCAGTTATTCAGAAGCATAGTAGTATGATTGAGTTTTCTTGGTGAGTATACCTCTTGATGAAACCCAACAAGTGGCCTTATACTATTGGAGAAAATCCAGAAGAGATTTAAACATTTAACACCATTACCACTATAGTAGAGAAAATTCAGAAATTCCAAGGTCTCTTAAAATCTGATCTAGGATAAAACGATCCCTCGAGTAGCATAACAGATAATGATAAAAGTAGGTGCTGGGAAATACGTTATTCAAGTTCAGTGGTTCACCATGTTCATCCACCCTATCCCATAGTATTTTTGGACCCAAGAGAAAGAGATCTTGATTCCCGTTGTCTACGTCTTCATTGAAACACCAACATGGTCTATTGTTTGAGGGATGGTAGGTGTGTTGATAAAAGTATGTCCTAAGAAGCCTAGTTGAAGTGAAGTCGAAGGTGAAGATATCCCATGCCTAGGGAAGGCAGAATGAAAGGACTCAGATTTCACAACCTTCAGCAAACAATAAGTGTTTTTTGTGGTCGCTCTTTTGTAATGTGTGCCTATGAACCCGTCCACACTAATCCCTTCATTATCAAATTGCTGCGTGTTTGGATTGGATGCAGAACCACCCAACCTGGTGCCTGAAGATGGGAATCTTATTGTTGCACACAACATGCCCATGCATTGGGATCAAAGCATCAGGTTTTTTCTCTGCTAGCGACCCTTGAATAATATCTCCAATCAGAATATAAAGGGTTGGATAAAATCTTCAAGGAAAAAAAATCAAATTAATAATTAATTACCTGCAAAGAGTATAGTAAAAAAGGATAAAAAATGGGGTTCTTCTTGGCCCGTGAAGCCTCGAGTCATGTTAGAAACCCTTGAATAATATCTCCAATCAGAATATAAATGCTTGGATAAAATTTTGAGGGGAAAAAATCAAATTAATAATTAATTACCCACGAATGGCGTAGTAAACCAGGATAGCAAATGGAGCATGTTCAACAAGAGAAGGAATATTTAAAAAGTAATCATTGTACAATATGGAAGTAAGAGTGTAATGGTTTTAAAATTTAAGAAAAAAATTTGAATAAAATTATTAGGGTTTAGAGGTATTTGTATATTAGTGGGTCTAAATTTGATTGGTGCTTAATTTTCAATTTCTTTCACATTATATCTAAAATGTTAATTTCTTAAAAATAACACTAGATGTTATTGACATTTTTATGAGTGTGCATACTAAGTCTAAAGGAGATGAGACAATTGATACTTGCAATTATGATCTTATTTGGATTGAGAATATTACAACCTACAAGTAAAATGTCTTTAAAAATATAAAATGATAGTATAACATTAATTTCTTGAAAAAATATTCCATTTAAAAAAAATGGCATCCACATTGGTGCTCAAATGCAATAGTTATGCATCTTGGAAATTTATAATACAAAGATTAAAGATGAATTTCCATTAATGTTGTAAGAAATCAAGTCGAATATAATGAAATATGCTAAATCAACCACAAAAAACAAAATTATAAGAAAAAAATCAATAAGAAAGGACTTTAAATGAAAAAGTTATGCTCATTTGAAATTACCAGCCCTAAGGGGTGCGGTTGGGGAAGGTGGGGTGGGGTGGGTAGAGAGTGAGGGTCAGGGTTGGTGGAAGGTGTTAGCCTCCTATACCAATAGGTTTCATCTTTCATGATTGTCTTGATCGAACTATGGAATATGTTCAAACCTTCTTTCTTGAGCAAAGGTGTTCCATATTCTTGAAAAAC
>APFE030124350.1:0-16627 GCA_000404065.3 Pinus taeda
TTACGATTCCACGGGAGGATGTATATTCCTGATGATAAAGATATTCGGGATACCATTCTTAGGGAAGCCCACAGGGCAATTTATTGTGCTCATCCTAAAGTAGGGAAAATGTATGCGGACACCAAGAAGCTCTTCTTTTGGTCAGGTATGAAGCGCGATATCACTCAATTTGTTGCAAAATGTCTGGAATGTCAGCAAGTAAAGGCCGATCATTGTCACCCAGCGGGCCTCTTACAACCCCACGACATTCCTATGTGTAAATGGGAGACCATTTCTATGGAATTTATCACTAGACTACCTCTTACTTCTCAAAGACACAATGCCATTTTGGTAGTGGTGGATAAATTAACAAAAAGCACCCATTTCATTCCCGTGAGAGACACTTATGATGTTGTTGACGTAGCTCAAGTATTCATAAATGAAATTATCAGATTTCATGGAGTACCTAAAAAGATTATATCTGATAGAGATTCTCGATTCACTTCAAGGTTCTGGACTTGCATGCAAACAGCCTTAGGTACTCAACTGAATTTAAGCATTGCTTACCATCCTGAGACTGACGGGCAGACTGAAAGAGTAAATCAAGTACTTGAAGACATGTTGCGAATGTATGTAATGGATCAGCAATCACACTGGGAAAAGTATTTACCCTTAGTGGAATTTGCATACAACAACAGTTACCACAGCTCGATTGGGATGCCTCCATTTGAAGCTTTATACGGCCGACCTTGCAGAACACCATTAAGTTGGGACAGGTTAGAAGATCGACTGATCATAGGACCTGAATTAATCCATGAAATGGAAGCGCAGGTAAGGCAAATTAGGCAGCGATTAAAGGAAGCTCAGGATAGACAGAAGAGTTATGCTGATGCTCGCAGAACTGATAGGAGGTATGAAGTAGGGGATCAGGTTTTTATCCGCATCAAGCCAAATAAAAGTACTATTCGATTCGGAAAAGGGACAAAGTTATCGCCCAGATTTATTGGGCCATTTAAAGTCGTGGAAAGAGTGGGACCTGTTGCCTATCGTCTTGCCCTGCCACCTCACCTGCATAAAATTCATAATGTATTTCATGTTTCTGTATTAAGACATTATGTAGCTGATCTATCTCATAACATCCAGTGGCGAGAATTGCAGGTATCGGACGAGGGATTAATATCGGTCGAACCTTTACGTATACTGGAACGTAGAGTTCGACAGCTCAGGAACCGCCTGGTGGACCAAGTTAAGGCCCAGTGGCACAAGTATAGTCTTGGATCAGCAACTTGGGAAAATACAGAGGACATATGTCAGAGATACCCCAATTTATGTCCATTTTGAAGACCTTTACAATATGTTTTGTATATATTTACTTCACTACAGTCAGAGACTCAGAAACATTTTGAATGATTTTGTGTAAAAATGAAACTTTATGACGTAATATATGTTTAGATTTCGGCTGGTACATGGATACCAAAATAATATATATGTAGATCGTTTTACTAAATTATAGATATCAAGTAAAGTTAAAGACCGTTAAATGATTTTACTTTTGATAGAAATTAAAACAATATAAATCTATTTCATTTATGCATGTCAAAAATGAGCAACTGAAGTGGGAGACAGGAAGTGAATACATCCTAAATAAAAGTCCAACCACATGCATAGAATATGACAAATTATGTTATGCTATAGTATCATATGTAAAGAATACATGAATTATTTTGAATATGCTGATGCACATTTTACAAATGCATGGATAAGTGTATGATTGCAGATAAACTTACGGATAAACTTGCAGATAGACTATGATTGCCGATAAATGATCTAATTTCCGGGATGACCACGTGATGACAGAACCTCAGACAGATTAAAGCTCAAGTGATTCTATGATAGGGTAGTAGCCCTAATTTTTACTGGGAGGGGTGGAGGTGTTGCCCACCGTTTATCCTCCAAACCTTGGAGTCATGGGAGGACTGTGCGAGTCACGCTCCCCTAGACGTGTGATGATGACTGCCGGATGCCTACTGGGAATCAGGTCGGTATAGCCGACGTTGTCACCTTCGTGTTATGAATGGTTAGGTTGGTAAAATTGACGCCATGGCATACTCTAGTAGAGGACGGATAGGATGGGACCAGAAGAGATTAGGGAGGATAGGATGAGTTTGAATAGCTTGGGGACCTGGACACAAAAGGTCATGTCCATTAAAACCTTGAACCTAAAGCTCTAACTTCGGGACGAAGTTTTCAGAAGGGGGAATGTATGTAACAACCCTTAATAAAATTTTAAACTTTATAATATATGTATATATGTTAATTTTATAAAATATATCATTAAACTTTATTAATATGGAATTTAAACTTTATAACCATATAATATGAATTTAAAAACTTTATAACATATAATATGAGTTTAAAACTTTATAACATATAATATGAATTTAAAACTTTATAACATATAAAAGAAAGGTTATAAAATATATCACTCAAAAATTGGTAAAATATATAAGGTGAATGTTATAAAATATATTCATTAAACCTTATGAAATTATAATGTAAACTTATAAAAGGGTGCCAACGAGCTTTTAAACGGAGCTGTCCAAACCAACTGAGTAGTTATTGCAGAACGCAGATGAGAGTCGGAAAATATCTGAGAGCCTTCAATGCATGGAAGGCGGTGGCTGCAAGTGGGAGGGCGGCCACCGCCAGGCCGGTAAATAAATAGCAGGTGTTTGAACCGAGAGAAGGGGGCGTAAAAGAAGTGAGGAGCAGAAAGAACCTGGAGCACAGATTTCACCAGGAGAAAACCAGGAGGAAGTTAATTGTTCATTGGAAGAGCTTTAAGCTGTTTGAGGTTCTGGGCACGGAGGGACAGAGAACTTCTGTTGTGAAGTTTTCTGGATTGAGCAGCTAGGTTGCTCAATCTGGTTGGGTGGTATTGGTCTTCCGGAGACTAGATCAAAACAGCGAGGACAGCACCACCAGAATCAGCATCAGCAGCACCAGCAGAATCAGCCGCAGTTGAGGTAAGTACAAATTTAATGTCTTCAGGCTCTCTGTACTTCAAATTCTAGTTAATGTTTAATTTTAGACATTACAAAGAGGAAGGCCATTTTGAAATAATCTCTTGCACTAAGAATATAATAGGCTTGCGGGTGCTTCCACTATCCAAAAGCCCTCAACATAAGCTTACCACAAATATGCCCCTCAACCTTTCATTTATTCTTAGACCTCAAAATAAATTAGGGTTGACCTTTTAAAGTTATGAATACAAGTAGCGCCAATATAAACTTGTGGGCGTCTTTTTACTGCGAATGACTTGCTTTTTAGGAATGTCTTATTGAATTTTTCTTTTGTTTTGCAATAGTTCTTTGTTCTTGCCTTGAATTTTTTGCATTTGAGATGGTGTAGGATTTGGGGGTAACACCTTTAGAATTTTTGAAAGTTCTTTACAACATTGCTCCTCGATTATCAATTGTGACATATCTCAAGATCTTGACGTTTGTGGTATTGCAACCCTCTTATTGTTTCTTTTTTATGTTATTTTTGTAGATTCCAATTCCATAATGACCCATAGCTTGCATTGAGGTGATGCATGAACAAAATATTTCTTTTGTTTTTATATTTTTATTTTGCTAGAAAACAAACAAGGTTGAATTTCAGACCTAGAGAAATATTCCAAACCCACAATGATAGGTCTACAACCCTAAAATGGTTGTAGATTAGTGTTACCCTGGCTACTTTAACCAACTCTCTCGAGTTTTGTTTGTAATTAGGGACATGCTTTCATCCTTTCCATTTGTTGTTTGAAGGTGAGACAACTTGCAAGTTTGTGAACAATAAGTATGACACCCAAAGCAACACTAAAATTTGAACTAGGAACCACAAAAAATGCCTCTATCAAGAAGAATAATAATGCCATCAGATTTTCCTATATAAATGATTTGCCAATCTAGTGCCCCTTTCCAACTTTGATTCAATCGAACCTACATGAATGGATTTATAAATGAATTGTTCCTCCTCTTTATACTATTTTTGTCAACATTAATTTAGGTCTAACCCCTAAAATTATGACTATATAAATAGGGTCGATTTGGTTAGAAACGTAGGTTGGCTTTCTTAACCTTGTTTTGTTTTTTTTTCCCTTCAGTCTTGTTTTTAATCAAGTTCAGTTTTGAATTAACCTTTCAAATAAGCTACCATGACTATTGTCCCATTCATAATTAACCTTTCTAATAAGCTACCATGATTATTGTCCCATTCATAATGGTCGTTGGTGGTATCAAATTCTGGTTGGAAATGTTTTTATGGAAAAGGATTTGCCTCAATGCCTTTTAAAAAAAGGCCAGAGTTGATTCACATCTCTCGTGGTAAGAAAACTTCTCTTATAGTGTTTGACATGTGACTATCCCAAAATTATGTGATTTCTAGTGGTTCAGGGACAATTCTCTGGATAGAGTCAGTATGAGGGAACAAAGGTGGAGCATCTCCTTCATGAATGCACCATGACGTCTAACATAGAGTGAACTCCACCTTGATGTTCGTAGTTTAGGCAAGTACTTCTTCATAGGCCTAAGTTTGGGCGTGCAAAAGCCAATTAATACACCCTCGGACCTTAGCAATTACTTTGGTAATTAAAGTAATTTTTTTCATAAGATAAAAGTGTTTTTAATATAATGAAATGCAAAGGTTCTTTGCAATAGTGGAAATAGATATATCTTAATGATCAATCTCAAGTGAGGCGAGATCAAATTTCAATTGTTAATCACTTTGGAGATTAGGGTTATGAATTCAATCAACAACCTGAGCTTATAAAAGAAGAGCTAAGGAGAGGAGAAGAGACACAACAATAGTGAACACGAGGCTTGATAGGGGATTTCAGTAATTGAGTGGAGAAAGTGTGCCGGGTCCGAGGAAGGTGCAAAGGTATAGTAAGGGAGATCCAAATCAACCAAGACAGATTGAGGATAGATCTAGGGTGAATCATATTTAGGTTATTGTTGTATTTGTAGTTTCCTTAGTGCACTGTTATCCTAGTAAGAGAGGTTGATTTGATCAGGAAAAAAACTTGCATAATGTGTGATTGATATTGGTTGTACTTCTGTTGAATATTTTTTTTTTTGTTTACACTAAGAATGGATTTGTGCTTTTATTCAATAGATATATGATAAATTTTCTAAGAATTAATTTTCAGGGTTCTAAAATTAGCAAGGTATGATAGCTAAAACTTCGAGAAATCGATCTGAGAATCACTAGGCGCTAGGTGCGTTTAGTGATTGGAAGAGTCTACATTTGGCCAACGACTGTTGAAGGGATAGTTCTTAGTTTGCATGTTGAGAATTCAATGCATAAGAAAAAATAATTTCTGTAATGTGCGGGGCCAATGGCTCGACAATTACGTGAAGATTTTTTTTAAGAAGGTGGTTGATAAGGCGAACATGGCCTAGCTGCTAACAGAGATATCAGGCACTGCAGAGAATGGTGTGACTTGAGACCATAGGGGATGTGGTAATCATAGAGGTTGAATTGGCAGTCGAAGAGGTAGAGGTCGAATGTGATGCACGTGTTGCATACTAGTCAAGTCCACAACCAAAATAGTAGTTGGAAGTTGTAAGGTAGGCCAACTCTAACATGCTATGTATGCGAGGAAGCGGAGGGTTGTTGAAGAAGCATGTATCCATTGTTGAGTTAGTGTCAGGGATGTATGGGGCAAGGAAAACCAACTGTCGAAGACAACAATTGGCGGGCTAAGAGGAAAAATCCCACTGACATCAGATCTAGCAAGGTCAACGATAGAATTGTTAGCTCGAAAGGGAGTTGCGATCATAAAGCCCATATGGTGCCGGAGAGTCGTGTTGTAGAGGAATATAATAGTCAACCATAGATTGACTGATGTCCTAGAGGTGTTGCCGAGAACAAAGCAAATATTATACAAGGGGCATACAAGGTTGGAGAGTTGCATAAGCGTGGTGCTGGATTGTAGTACAATGAGCAGTGATGGGTGGTCACCTCTAAGAGAGAGACCATACCAGTTGACGGGTTGGAGCAATGGTGACAACAATGAAGGAAGTCGACAGAACAATCGTAGTTCTATAGTTCATATGGGAGCCACATATCAACCATAGTGTACAAAGGGTTGAGGGTGCATCTAACTTCACTCCCCGGAAGGTGAGGGTTTCATTGATTCTCATGGATAATGGCATATGGGAGTTGAACTCCAAACTCACGATGCCTATAGATGCTACAAAATTGGCCATCTATAACTAAAATGATGTGAAAGTTAGGAGAATTGTCTTGGATGTTGTGAAGGATCATGTGATTCCTCACCTATCCGATAAGAAGACAACAAGGGAGATGTGGGAGGCTCTGATGATGCTTTATTAGAGGGATAACACAAACAAAAAAATGGTGCTGAGAGAGAAACTCGAGAACACCAAGATGACCAGAGCAAATACCATGACTAATTATTCAACAAAGATCACATAGGTATGTGATGAATTGGCAACAGTTGGGGTGACCATGACAGGGGATGAATTGGTAAGGACGATCTTGAATGGATTCACTAAGCTATGGGCTTCTTTCATGAAGGGCATCTTTGCATGAGAGCATCATCCTAATTGGGAAAGGTTATGGGATGATTTTTTCCAGGAGGGGATTCACAAGGAATCTCTAGGAGGCCAACAAAAGGGTGATGATGAGAACCATTCCCATACTTGTTAAGCAAGGCAAGGAAAGAGGAAGAAAAACATAGGTGGAGAGGCTACTTCACAAACTAGAAAGAAGGCTTTGAGCAAAGTGAAATTATTTGCATGCCACAGGAATGGGAACTATGCATCACAATGTTCAAAGAGGAAGAAGAAGAAGGGGAAGTTGTAAAAAACATCAGTGTCAACAATGGTTCATGAGTTTTCATTGAAGTCTAAGAAGGGCTTGTCATTTGTCTCTTGTTTATTAACCAACAACATCAGAAGAATTGACTCGTACCTGGATAGTGGTGCATCATACCATGTGACAAGAGGCATAGGAGCTATTTAACAGTTTGATGGATAGTGGGTTTGACTTGTTTGTGAGGTATTGATGCCAAGTATGCAGTGAAGGGTGTTGGAATCGTTAAGTTCCAATTCAAGTTAGGAAGTTCGTTGGAAGTAAAGGACATGTTATATGTGCCAACATTAAAAAAACCACTAATGTATCCTCCATCCTATCTTTGAAGCAATAGACATAAGAGCCCTGACATAAGTGTATCCAATGTTTGGAGTGAACGTCTCCTCGCAATTCATTCTGTCCTTTTGGGAAAAACCTCTAACCACGAACCTAGCCATGTACTTTTAGACGCTACCATTTGTAGCATGTTTGATCTTGAAGATCCATCTTGAATTGATCATTGATTTCCTCTTTTGTCATGATAGAATTTCCTAGACATCTTCCTTCATGATAAAAGCATACTCTTTTACCATGGCATCTCTCCAAACTTGTTGGCCTGTTGCCTCTTCATAATTGCTAGGCTCATAGTCAATGATGTCACTCATGAGTGCCATTTAATGAGGAAACTGTCTTAGTGGCCTACTCTCCTTAAAAGTAGTATTAAGAGCCTCCACATGCTCTTGAGCATCTCTTAGTGTCTACTCTAGCCATTTCAGCCTCCTCTTGACAGAGCTAGAAGGTGCTTCGTGCTCCTCCTCTTGACATGAAGACTGAGTAGCTGTTTCTAGCGTTGTTGGCCTCTACTCTGTTGATTTTTACATGGTCTTCATTAATGATAATTATTTTGATGATTTTTTCTGTTCTCATTCTTTTTCATTAATTCCATCATTCAATAATTACACATAAGACATCAACCATATAACAAATAAGATAGAAGGATCATAAAGAGACATCCATACAAGAACACAAGATATTTACCCTTAGAAAACCCACAATGGGGAAAAACCCAACAACCCTTTTCAATAGAGAATTCTTCAATTCAATAGAGATAGATCTAGGTCAATAACTAGGTCAAACCTGGTCCAAGGTCCATCCTCTACTAGACTGCTTCAAATATTAGTCTTTGCTCCTCTTAGCTGCCTCAGACTTGTACTATATGATGCATCAAAGGTGCGAGTTTCTTTGCTTAAGAATTGTGAGCTTCTCTGCCTCAAAGTTGCGAGATTTCCTGCCTAAAAAATGTGATCTTTTTTGTCTTAGAGAAGATGAACGAGATACCTCAAAACTACCATACGAACTACCTCAGAGTTGCCTCAAAACATATGAAAAAGCTTGTCTCAAACCATCCGAAATTTCCATAGAAGATGTGAGCCCCTTCTTAGCTTGATGGAAGAACGAATTGGCCCTTTATATAGTTTTTCTTTAGGCCGAGTGGGTGCATCCCTTGTTGGAACCGATGTAACTATTTGAGAAGGCAGATTTGACTAGGAGGAAGTTGACATAACCTATTTGGATCCAAAAACTTTTAATTTTGAATTTCTTTCTTTTGAAAGTTCAAATGGGACTTGCCACAAAATAATTTTCCGTAGCACTTAAAAGTATGCTTTACAAATTCATAATGACTCAGGCATACATTATGAATGTTAGAGAATCTAGTAGGTCAATTATTTAAACAATTTTCCTTATATGAATGTTGGAAAATCTAGTAGGTCAACTATTTAAACAATTTTCCTTATCCTTAATAATTGCTTGTGAACTTTAGTTATTTTCTTATTGTTCTTTATTAGATTTTCTTCATCAACCACTATCAAGAGCATGAACCATAAAGATCATAAAAGACAATGGACACAAAATATAGGCCCCAACCGAGGGCAAAACCCCAAGGGGAAATCCTAGAAGGAACTTCTTCTCTCGTATAGAATCAATTCAAATGAGAAATCCAAGACGCAAAGACCAAAGTTAAAATCTCCTGCAAGCACCAAGTCAACCCTCCAAGAAATCCTTCCTTAAGCAAGTCAAAGTCTTCAAAGTCAACAAAATTCAAGCTTCTTTGAATTTACTCCAGATCTCAATTTTGACCCTCTACTTCAGACCTCCAGTTCATGCCTGCAATTCTTGGCCTCCTAGTAGCTACAAAAATCCTAATTTTTGCATGTGTGAGACAATACAAGCCAAAAATCAGATTTTTCTTCTTTCTCTTTGACTTTCTTTTGTCTTCTTTGTCCTTCACTCTTCTTGTCTCCCTTTTCTTGCTTGAGATTGAACTTGAAGTGTTCTCAAATTATTCGAACTCGAAGTGTTCTCAAATGATTCGAACTCTCTTCCATTATATACCCTTCACATTAGGTCGAATGGGCCTCTCCTCGTCGAACTTTTCATTGGCAGGGTTGACTTGGCCTTGGAGGTCAATTTTATCTTTCTAGACACAAAAATAATCTTTTACATGTTACAAATTGCCCAAATGGGTTTTGTATAAATGATAATGACTCTTTTGACTCAAGACAAATATTTTCATGACTTTGACAAACCCTAGGAGCATGAAATGCATGCTTGACCTAGTTGATCAATCAAATAAAACATGAAACCTATGCTTGAAAATAATATTTTTCTTTCTTCTTTTGCTTCTTATATAAGATATACATCATGACATGAGTATAATGACAATTATGAAGACCGAAAGTAGTTACTTTTTCCAACAATGAAGATCGACCATAGTTACAAAAATCAACATCCTCAACCTTCAAAGCCTCTTGCTCCCAATCATATACCACTGATGGTATGGTAACATGTGACTTCCTCAAGGATTTGTGCTCCTTAAATCTCACATTCTTGCTCAACATTGTCTTCCCTTGTGATGGAATGTACACCTTATATGCCTTCGAAGTCTCATTGTACCCAATAGAAAATATCCTTTTGTCTTGAGGGATTCAACTTTGTCCTCTTCTCTAATGGTACATGGATATACACTAGACACTCGAAGATACGAAAATGCCCAACCTTTGGTTTCACTCCTGTTAGCACCTCCTCAAAAGTTTTATCCCCTAAGATCTTGTGAGGACTCCTGTTTTGAATATAGATTGCTATATTGCATCCTTTTGCCCATAGGAACACGGGAAGATATTGATTATGGATCATGGCTTTAACAACCTCGATGATGGCCCTATTCTTCCTCTTAACAAACCCCATTTTGTTGCAGGTTGTAAGGGACTGTCAAGTCTTTCTTGATGCTTGCCTCTTTGCAAAATTCCTTGAACTCATTTGAGGTATACTCACCCTCATTGTCCAACCTAAGGACTCTGATCTTCCTCCTAGTCTGGTTTTCTATGAGAGCTTTGAACACTCGAAACCTATCATGTCCCTTCTCAAACACATTAGTAATAGGGTGTTGCTACACAATTTTGCACAATTTTGACTAAGGAAGAGGGCCCCACACTTTCGACTTAGGGACTTAGGGGCCAAATCGACTTTATCTAGCTGCTAGTGGAATGTGGGGGCCACCCACATAGGAGTTCGAATTAGCCATTCGATATGCGTGGAGGGAAAATTGAATGGGTGGATGGAGGGGCCCACATGAGGCTAAGGGGGCCCAAGGAGTTATAAAGAGAGATTAACTCTCATTTTGTTTTTCATCTTTGACATTTGCAAACAAACACATATTTGTTCACTTGGCTGTTTAGCGAGTCTACCGGCTGTTTAGCCACGAGTCTCTCACGCGGGAGATTCAACCTCTACTTCGGGGGACCATCTGTGCCCGCCCTAGGGAGGCTGTTCTACAAGAGTTTTCAGGAGTTCCGGGGCAGTGACACACATCAACAACAACGTAGAGGAAGCGAGTGCGTATTTCTGGGCAGTTAGGATTCACGTAGAGGGAGTTTGAGACTAGCAGGGATCACACAACTTACTGAGAGGTGAGGGAGCTGAGATAGCAGCATTGAACATGCATTTTCACTGGAGCTTTCAGCTAGCTGAGCCAACATTCCAACAATTCACATTTATGGGCTGAGAGACAACGCAAAGGCCACACATCAGAATTTCATGGTGCTTGGAGAGTAGCTGGGTTGGGCCAAGAGTTCATTCGGGGAGTTAGGAGTTGGATAGCAAGGGTAAACCCAACATTTTGGAGGAGTTTGTAGGTGGATTTGTAGCTAGTTTCTAGCAGGTCAAATTTGGTAGCCATAGCTGGGGTGAGGCTCCAAGGGAGTTGAAAAACCAAAGTCAAAACCAGCTAAAATCCCTTCTCGGTTTTTCTGGGTTTTGGCCAAGGAGTCCGAGGTTAAAAGGATATAATTTTCTGGGTGGTTTTAGTACCCATTCTAGCCATTCGAACTTCAATAGAGTAGCAATTTTCTGGGCAGTGTAGTGTAGAGTGGTGTAGTAGTTGGGCAGCCTCCAGCTCAGCCCTTTTCCTACCTAGTCTTGGTCCTGCTTGTCCATTAAGACAAGCTCAGGTGCACCATTCCATCATCTATTGTATTTGGCTTGCAGAAAATTAATAAAATGGCTCAAAAGTTCTCCATTTACAGTTTTTATATGGGTGTTTGCTTAACATTTCACTTTGTATTTTGCTGCCTAGAATATTTGTTGTTATTACTCCTATTCCCTGTTTAGGATCATTACAATGGTATCAGAGCATGATCTTGGCCCAGTTGTGGGTAACCAGTAAGATCATGGGAGATTTGGGCATGTATGCACAGTGACGAGTTACACCGTACACTATCCATGGCTCAAGGGAGATTCAGTATATAGGAATTATGGAGATACATGGTGCTATACCACAGCATGCCAGTTGACACTGTGGGGTAGGAGGAGTGACTCGCATCGCATTGAGGATGTGACGGGAGTGACAGGTGCAGTGACACAGGTAGGACACAGGACAATACAGGATGGTATGGCTGTAGCTGGGGGTATTCAATGGTGTACAGAGACAGGTTGCGATATACAGTGGCATGTCGATGAGTGCGGTGATACTGGGTGGTATGCAGTGGCAGATGATGCAGTGCAGTGGGCGCTTGGAGCGTTACCTCCAAGGAGACTTATGGACCGGGGCAGTAGGTGTACCATTGGATGCATCTCAGCTAGGATCGATGAGGACATGGTTGAGCATCTGGTGACACCATGTTTAGCGGAGATAGGGCCTAGAGGGGAGTGTAAGCAGATCCAAGGCAGAGACAGGGACGTCCATAGGATTACTCTTGAGACTCTTGATCATACCCTTTGGGTCATACCCACCCATCCTCCTCCGGTGTTGCTTACAGTCACATAATGTTTGGTTGTTTCCCCTTGACACTCTCCATTTAGGCAGCAAGGCATGTGAGGCTCACCCTAGGCAGTTGGATGAGACACTGCATGTCATGGGCTGGGAGGAGACTCTCCAGTTGAGACACTTAGTAGGTGCACGAGTTGACAGATACATGCTTAGGGATAACATGGTTGATTGTCAAGGTATCATATGTTCCACCCCTAGGCTCACACTTGGGGAGGTGACTGAGAGGGAGTTGTATGGTGCTTTTCCATCTCGACAACTTGAGACATTAGGTGAGCATGAGGTGCGAGGGATGGTAGCCCTTGTTGGCAGGATGATGCCTAGGCTTCCAACAAGACCCGGGCACATCATTAGGAGTTGGGATAGTAGATCTCGTTGTGTGATTTGGTAAGCGTGGAGCAGTTGGTTATTCGCAACACATGTTCTTGATGCTCAATGCCTACCTAATGGATACCTACAAGAGTCAAAGATGGGGAACGATGGAGTCCCAACAGCTAGCAGCATATCACAGTGACAGGCAGAGAGGATTGGGGGTTGTGGACCTCTAGTATGGTTATGGGATCCAGGGATCCAGTGGATTGGTGGGATACTCCACTCCTCAGTGAGCATGGGTAGGATAACAGGCGAATTGATTCATTCACATGCAGACACATGGGGAATCACCAAAGCCCTCAACATAGGGTAAGGTAGATTGTTGTTCACGATTGGGGCCAACCATGGAGGGATAGGCGCTGACATTATTGGGTCGCTTTGGCAGGTTGGGCCTAACCTCGATCATCGCATAGATTGTGGCCGATACCTATGTGAGAGGAGACTCTGGTATGAGTATGTTAGACAGTTAGTGATGACCGGAGTGTTGCGGGGTCAACAAGACAGTTTCTTGCTACGTTGGCCATGCGACCCTAGCATCATAGTACTTAGCAGTTCAGATACCCATAGGGTTGAGTTGGTTTCTATAGGGGAGGGTCATCGAATCGGGTTTCAGTGATTCACTAAGGGCATGGGAGACTTCATCAACATTGCAGAATGACCAGCAAGAGGATTTCAAGAGGAGCTCATGCAGGAGAGGCTTCATTCACATAGGGATTGAGTTGTATCTTCAAAGGCCCACAACCAGAGTGCATGGGGTGGAATGTTCGGTAGAGTAGCTTCATGAAGATTTGGGTAGAGTTTTACATCGTCAGGACACTCTACTTATTGGTGATAAACAGAGTGGTTCTAATGCCCATATCTGGCAGGATAGTGAGTGGAGCAAGGGGGGCTTCACGTTGATCAGGTTGGCTTGGGATCCTGGTATCAAGGGACTCCTTCACTATAGGATAGTACAACGATCAGGGATGATCCAATGGCACATTTGGGACCCTGGTGAAGTTGCAGTGATACTGGGGGTCCATAGTCAGAGAGGGTGTTTTTTCAGGCATTGCTTGAGGACAATCAATGTTTGGTGCATTGGAAGAACTTACTAGATGAGGATGCCACCTGGGAGGGTGAGCATATTTTGGAGCACCCAACTTTAAGATTCCTTGAGGGCAAGCAACATTTGGGAGGGGAGGACTGTCATGTCCCTTCTCAAACACATTAGTAATAGGGTGCTGCTACACAATTTTGCACAATTTTGATACAGAGATACATATTACCAAGTCCGATGGCGGATATAAATATATGTCACAAACCTATATAGCAAAGACTATGGTATGTGGGTTTAATGCAGGTTCAACGAATAACAGAGTTTGTTGATGCCACATGTATGCGCCATGACACTTGCCATCGAACCATCGGGAGTAGGTAACGAGCAGGTAAACATGCCACAGGTCAAGACGTCGGAGTTAATGTGGTTGCACAACACAGTTGGATTACCGCTCAGTCAACGGGCAGTTACGGATGGCAAGGGACACCTATGGTCTAGTCATCTTGCCAACGAGCCGTCAGAGGAGGAGTGCAGTTGCGGATGGCACGAGATGGATGCCAATGAGCCGTCGGAGGAGGTATGCCGTGGGGGTTGTATGCCACCGTGCCACGGAGAGATGACAACACACCACGCACAACTGATGTGCTAAGCCACATTGGAATGCCAATTGAGCAACGGTGACCACCAGACTGGACCTTAGCTAGCCTAATCGTCGAAAGTCTCTATCACATGGAAACAGGTTCAAGTGCCAAAGGTTTAGGCGTAACCGTCGGGGTGATGCTTCGAAACTTTGGTAAAATGAATATGCGGAGGTTAAAAACTATATACCAACCATTGTTGCGCGAATAATTCAAGTGCTATGTATAACATAATGTTTATGGTTGTTGAAGAGTCGAGGGTCGAGACCTCATTTGATGTTAACACTAATGACCAATGAAACTATAGGAGTTAGTTTTAAAGTCAATTCATCATGTGCTAATAAAAGAATTAGTGATATAGTTTTGAAACTATATACATTATGTATCAATCACTGAGCCATTTCATTTGGCCACCACTTAATTTGGTAAAACAAATCATGCTAAACTTAGCATTAGTCCACCTTATAAATGCTTCGAGTGAATAAGCATAGGGGGAGAAGAAAGTTCCAGCCTTGGCGAGGAGAAGAAGAGAGGCATTCCAGAGCCCATCAATATCTTTTCTATTTCAGAGGCGAAACCTTTCAGGAAGGAGGCAAGCATATCCAAGGCGGAAGTTGCTCTTCGGTTTTGAGCGATAGCTCATCTTTAGAGTCAGAGTTTCAATATTTGCATGCAGATGCTCTTTTCAGGGTTTCTTGGCCATCCTTGGGCCTTTTCAGGAACGGAGATATGTGTTAGAACGCTGCGACAAAAGGCTTTCTTTCTATAGTAACCAGCAGTGCCTGCGAACCCAGTTCAGTTGGTGAAATCTTTTGTTAAGAAACTCTTTGAAGCATTCCTAATAAAAACTGTCACCCATTCGAAGAGGACCTGAAGACGTAGTCCAGGAGGGACAAACTCCGTCACCAATGTTTGCTATTGTTTGCATCTTTGATTGTTGTTGTTAATTATTCATTTCAATTCCTTAAGTTTGATGATTAAGGCATAAACATCACTTAATTATCCGTATTCACTCACACATGTGTAACTTTAGTTAATTGGTGCAATTGCTCAAATAATCAATCCTATAGATTTCAGATCATCCTCTCTCATCCTCTCTCATGCTGCCAAAATACTCCTACAATCCCGTCATATGATGAGATGCTCCATTGTTCACGAACCATGCATATTTATTAGTAGTGCCAGAAAAACACGTCACTGCCTTGAACTCCTTCTCGAACTTGTTGGTAAACTTGCTCACTTTTGAGTCTATTGATGTTGCAACTTGTGACTTCCCTTTGCCATTCTTTTTGTTTGGATAATAACTTGCGTAGAGGCCAAAAATTACTCCTACAATCCCGTCATTTGATGAGATGCTCAACTGTCCATGAACCATGCATATTTATCAGTGGTTCTAGAAAGACATGTCACTACCTTGAACTCCTTCTCGAACTTCTTGGAAAACTTGCTCACTTTTGAGTCTACTAATGTTGCAACTTGTTACTTCCCTTTGCCATTCTTTATGTTTGGATAACGACTTGCATAGAGGCCAAATTTGTGACATTCAAAGCATTTCACTTTGTTCATGTCCTCCTTTTCTCCTACTTTTAAGGTATTCTTTCCTCTTGTCTTGTTCTTCCCCTTTCCCTCCCTTGCCTGATTAGCAAGAGCAAGGTTTTCATGATCATCTTTGGACTAGCTCCCATGAAAAGACTCCTTGAATCTCCTCCTAAATGAAATAATCCCATAACTTTCATGATCATCTTTGGACTAGCTCCCATGAAAAGACTCCTTGAATGTCCTCCTAAATGAAATAATCCCATAACCTCTCCTAGTTAGATAGGTTCTCTCTTGCTATGATCCCTTTGTTAAAGAATACCCTTGGCTTTGAAAATCCATTTAAGGTTGTCTTGACCCACTCATGAACTCTTGATTTGATATTGTCTCCCCATCTATAGCCAACTCATAACTCATGAACTCTTGATTTGATATTGTCTCCCCATCTCTAGCCAACTCATATTGAACCTGTGTGATCTTGGTGAGATATGTAGAAACTATATTTAACCTGGACATTATTTTCTTTTTTGAATTATCACTCTAATGTAACTAAAAGCCTCCCACATTAGAATTTACTTAGAGCCTCCCACATTTTTCTAGCCAACTCATCTTGGACCTGTGTGATCTTGGTGAGATATGTAGAAACTATATTTAACTTGGACATCTTGGTGTTCCACAACTTCTTCAACACCATTTTCGTTTTTGAATTATCACTCTTGTTGAAATTTGGTACCGGAGGACAGGTGGTTCCCTTAGGCTTTGATCTTTGGCCTAGGGAAAAGTGTCCAAAAGATTTTAATCTTTCTCCTAAAGTAACTTTATAATTTTTATAAAGTTAAATCTAATTTTAAAGTGACTTTAAGTGATAAAGTTACTAAA
>APFE030124377.1:0-33989 GCA_000404065.3 Pinus taeda
GCCTCATTATAATACATATAATACATATAATATATATAAAATAATGAAACAAGAAAATATTGAGTAAAGTATTAAATATAATACAAAAATATTACATATAATACATATAAACTAATCTGAGAAGAAAATGTTTACTTAGAAAGAATGTTGATGAGAAAACCATTTGTAAACTCAAGTAGAATAATTTAGCCTGAAATATTAATCTTTAGAGTCCATTTTTAAATAATTTATCAGCCAAAGTATTGAGTTCCATGTAAACACAATCGAAGAAAGATCTAATCTACCTTCACATTTTTTCCTATTTCTAAATAATGCATTTTATTCAGAGGACATAAATATGTAAATATATTTGTAAAAAATTGTAATTAACCTATTTGCAAAACTAATAAAATTTGATGCCAAGAAAATACTCCAACAATGGTTAATCTCTTCTAATGTCTGACTTTGACACATGACATCTACTAGGTTAGAGCACATGAATATAATGTTTCTTTTACAACACACTACATAATGAAACAATATGGTACACATTGAAAAAGCGTAAAAATGATTTTATTAACTTTAAATTCACTTTTGATGATGCATTGTTGAAACTTGAACTCATATATAGTTATATAATTATATAGTTAAATGTTATATATATGTGTGTGTGTGTGTGTGTTAGATGTTAAATAGTTGTGCTATATTAAATGTTATAAGTATGGTTATATTGTTATAGTTATGTTGTACATGTTATGTTATATATAATTGGTATATTCGTATTTACCAATGCAACCCAATGTTTAGTGAGAGAAACCTAATGTCAACTTATCTCAGTTGTTTGGCTAAAATGGATCCCTTTTGACCTTTTCCTTTACTTATGTGAGATTTATCCCATGATAAAAGGGTGGAATTACATGATTAAATTATTTCTCATAATTAATTTTCAAAATTATTATAGTTATGAGATAATAATTATTCCATAATTGAGATAATTGAGAGAAATCTCATAAATGTGAAAAAGGTTTTTAAAGTTTTTCATTGCCAAGGAGATCAAATTGACCCACTTGTGTATAAGTTGGCTAGGGGCCCATTATTGTAGAAGTTTACTAACTTTTCAAGCCCCTAGGTGCCTAGATACATTCTCTCAAAGGGTAGAATGAGCCTATATAATCTCATCAAGAGGAAATGGAGTTAGATCAAGTATCCACACTATAGTGCGAGAGCTCTGATATATTGGGAGAGGAGACCATGCTACAAGCTTGAGGAAATGAATGTATGCTTGAATGTATAGTTGTATCATTTAATTATTTATTAATATAGATATATGTTCCTTTCCTTTCATATCCATACTTGCAGTTATTTTTTCATGTCATTGTTTATTGCTTTGAATTGATGATATTTTGTGGAAGTTCACTTGCTGTCATTATTTTTTTGTGCTTGTGTGTAGGCTTAGATCGATGGAAAAGGAGTGGGATATATTAGTTGGAGCAAGAGGATTCTGCATCAAATTCAAGAGCCTTCACCAATCTGTGATGACACCAGGTGTTGGTTCAAACCCTATAGAATTAGGGAATGCATGATTTCTTTATTGTATGATCATATGGTTGGGGATTTTCTCCTATATTGATTAGTCATTTATTTTTACTGTGTGGTAATCCTTAAAGGGCATAGGATTATAGAGAAATAATGTATTACATGTAAATTTCATTGCAACAATAATTTATAGTTATTATAGTCATGTTATATATGTAAATAATTTATGTTCTTATGTAAAATTATAAAACATGTGTGTGATAAAAATATAATATATATATATATATATATAATAATATATATAGATATATATAATATATATATAAATATATATATATATATATAATATATATATATATATATATATCATATAGATATATATATATATCAAGAGAGAGAGAGAGAGAGAGAGAGAAGAGAGAGAGAGAGAACTATAATACATAGCTATGTTATTTTTGTTATCGAATAATTAAATATACATATAACTTTATGTTTTGTTATATAGTCACATGATGTTTTTTTTATTTACATAATTGGTTGTTGCTTGTACTAAAAAAAGTTTGGGGAGGTTAAGCTCTGTTGTTACAAATCGTTATGCCCAAAAAGAAAATCAAGGACATATTATAGAAGGGACAAAATTCCCCTTTGCTTCTGTCATTATTAACTTTTGGAAAAACTGAACTAGTATAGATTCTAACAAACTGAAATAGTAGGAGACAGAATTTGCAAGTCATGCTTATTCAATGTTTATATGACTGATTTTGTGGGCCATAGATTCTTCAGGATTGCCTTCAACACCTGCATTCCTTAAATTTGACGAGTTGGTGCTAGGAACGTTATTTTTTTCCATGATGTACTCTAAGATGTCAATGGACTCTTGGACATGACTGCATCTATTTGAAAGGTCATTGAACTGGTCCTGAAGGGAGGAAACTTTGTGGAGAAAGAGATTGAGGTAATCCTCATGCTTCTCCTTAGTGATCCAAGCATGGTTGTCAATTTTGATGTCCAATATCTTCTGGTATGCTTGAATTTGCTCAAGTTTGTCATGCAGATTGGCATAGTCAAAGTAGTCCTCATTTCTCACCATTCACTATGGCCAAACTGATTTATCAGTGCGTAGCAAAGGGAAAATTTTTGCAAGAGTGCTATTCCAAAGAGCCTGGTGTTATGCTCCTATACCAATAGGTGTCATATTTCATGATTGACTTGATGAGCTTTATAATATGTTCATACATTTTCTTGTTGCAAAGGTTTTCCATATTGTCAAAAAATCAAAAAATTTAAAAAATGTAAAGAGGGTATACCCTAAAAGAAAAATCAAAGGGTAAAAAGAATAAAATTGTCAAAAAAGAGAAAGAAATGAACCCCAAACAACGAAATACCAGGAAAGTGTGCAAGTCTAAATGCCACTACTATTTCATTTTCTGTAATAAGCATTTGTGTGCAGCTTGTTAAACTTTTGCCACAACTTATGAGGAGTCAAACACCTTAAACTTCGCTCATTCATTTTTAAATTTCATGTTTTAGAGATAGAGAATAAATATCTGACCAGATAGTGTAATCTTGGTAGATAAGTAGATAGGTAGAGTAAATAAAAAGGAGCTCAACAACTTAATCTAAGCCCTTGGATGTAATAATTGTAGACTTAGGTAGGCTTTCCATGTAAAAGAAAAGGATGATTTGATAAGGTTTTGCCAGTATAAGTGCACCCAAATGAAGAAGAAAAAATGTCAGGCTAAGGTAGGTAGGGTAGGTAGATGGTGTTGCAAAATTACTTATGATGAATTATGTCTCTAAATGTGTTAATTTTCACTTTTATCACAAGTGGAAGGCAGACATTACAGTTGATGCAGTTCAAGCAAGACAAGATCAAATAATTAACTTCCATTCACATTTTTCCTTAAAGATTTCACTAATTTCCCCTAAGTATTAAGGTCTTCGTAAATCAAAGGGGCTCAGAGCATTTCTCTGACTTCTAGAGGGACCAAACCCTTGGCCTAATGATCTAAGAGCCTAAGTACTCAAAATCATCCATCCATCATCCATTTCATTTCATAAAATTTTCCTAAATGAAAAAACTATTTTACTTATGAAATACATAATATCACTAGAAAAGCCCTTTTCGCAGCTTAGCCTAAGTTTTAATGTGATTTTTTAATGTTTTCTTAGTGCTTACTTTCATTTTAATTCATATGAACTTCTAACTATTATATAAATCCCGAAAACATTAACCCATTCCCAGTATTATTTAACTATGTAAAACCCCAATAATTTATAATATTCATGCCTCGGTTAAATATAACCATAAATGTTGTTTAACAAGGATTAATAAATTTCTCCAAAATTTATTAATAACCTTCCCTGTCGCATTATATGGGATTAATTAATCCTCTAGGTTAGTTAATAGCCAACCCCAACTAATAGAATTGACCCCGATATGATTTAAGCATTAATAAACACTTCGGGCCCGCATACATAACTCCCCGCCATCTCCAACACCCGTCAGCCATCCGATCATTCCCCTTTCATCCAACGGGTGATGGTGATATCGGCCCCCCTAGTGGTCGCGCTTTAACTCGCGATCACCAGGTGGTTTTCTGATCGTACCTCCACCACGCGTCGCACTGCCAATATGCTCGCTCGCCCCCAGCCCAAAACCGCCCAACATCAAAAGCGATGCAATGCAAACCACTTACCACCCTCCACATAACAACAAAATGTCACATCATGTTGATGTCATCCACCCAATAAATTCCAAAAGACCTGCCAACCTGAGATTCGTTAAATAAACGATAAAATGTCATTTCCACTGTAATGCAATGCATCCTTAGCTCCCATGCAAAATAACTACCAAGCCCACTAGTCCAGTATATCAGCCGCCACTTGACCAGAAAGACTACAACAACGAGCTTGCAGCCTATCAACCAACCTTCCATTATACGGTCTTCCTCTTTAACACAGTTATTTATCCAGTTTACCCTGCAATCCTGCAATTACGGTTTTTACTGCGAATTCTACCAGGGAAGGCCAAATTCAAGTTAAGAACAGTAAGTAGATGCCATAAAAAGACCCCAAACCTTCTATTTCGTCCATTTTTCCCACAAAAAAGACCGAATTCCACTTTGAATACACAAGAACCAAACATGGAAACCCCTATAGCCCTGAAATTCACACCCATGAATGCACCCCATAAATACTTAGATTATCTACCTTTGGTCGACAAATACTTTCAGATAAAAAACTTATCTAGTGATAGTAACCATCTTAAAATCTTCTCCCAAATCAGAGATAGTTATCTAAAAAAGTCTAACATTTTTGGACTATGGGAATCCAACCTTCCCATGTATTTTATTCCCTCGGTTCATGTTTTCCCAGAGATAATTCATCATTGCTATGCTAATTATGATACCACCCAGAGAGTTGTTATGTCCCCATTCCAAACTATTCTTTTCCACATAACTGCTCAATCCATTAATGAAATGACACAGTTCCAATCCACTCAGCCCCTTGCCCCTCTTTCCATGGGGTACCTACTTGAAAAAGCCCCTCAGTTATCTCAATCATAAATGAACCATATTGCTCAAACCTTCATGTTACCAAACTACCAGCCCAAAGGTCCACCTCCTTATTTGCAAACTTGCTTCACTGAAACTGGAAGACTTATGTTGATATGATATCCCTGATAATGGGGTTTAACTCCACTGAATATGTTGATGATATTACCCTAGTGTCACTATCAATCTTCACTCTAGGACAACCCCCTGTTGTCGGATATAACTATGCCTCTTATATTGCCAACAAAAGCCATGACCAGTTCCTGAATTTGGAAAGGGAAGGAGTTTTCAAATATACCTCTTTTATATACCATCTCATATTATACTATCAGTCAGATAACTTTCCATTCCCCGTCAAGAAACTGGACACCAAAGGGAATCCTAGATCTGTCATCTTTTGGAGTTCCATCTTCCATAATACCCTGGAGCCCCCTTACACTTATAATGAGTTCATTGACTTATTTGTACATCCAGAACTTCTCTATTGATAGGAGTTTCCCCTCCTAGGATCAGTGGTGACATGAAGAAAATCCTCAAGCTCTCAAAGCAGTAGAGGGTTGGTGATTGGTACCTGTACAAAAATCACACAGAAATCAGGATGTATGTGTGTGAACTTTTCGCTTTCAAGCTACTCAAGTATGTTCCCATGAGATTGTTTGCCTTGGAGTATTTCAGGCAAATCATGAATGCAGATTTAGTTCATTTTTGTGGTGCCAAGAAAAAAGCCTAGTTAAGAATCAAAAACCAGTTAGGCCCTTTTGTCATCAATAGCAGGGATGCATGGAGAGAAGCTGAAATAATTTTAGAAGATTTCCTTAGACTACGAAAGAGTTATAGGTGGGTGCCATATGACCCCAACAATTTTATATGCGACAGAAGGACAAAGAACAAATTATCCTCGTATATACATCATAAGATCCCAGAAATAGAGAAGTTTGCAAACTTATATGAATGAGTAGAAGGGACACTGATAGAAGATGTTAGTGAACATGAAAACATGGAAAATGCTATGAAGGATCTTGATAAAACCCTTGATTTGGATTCTTTTGGGTAGGTACCTTTCAAATTGTTTCAACAACCAGCAATTGGTACATACTCTACTGGAACTTCTCAGCAGCCTCCACAGGAAGCCAACATACCAGCTACAGGAACTTCTAAAGGCAAAGAAATAGAGACCATAGAGCAGCCTACAATGACGGATAAGCCTGGAATGTCCAAAGAATAGAGTCAAGTGAAAATTCCTCCAGCCCAAGCTAAAGCAGCAGAAAGTCCAACATTGTAAACTCCTCTAAATGAGGAAAGAAATAAAATGAGAGACAGAGAAACCACCACAGCTATCAGTGGACCCACAGGAGAGCCTTGAGCAAAGAGGCAAAGACTGAACCCTCTGTTAGAACAGGAAATAATTGAAGAAATTGTAGATAGCCAGAGAGAAGAAAGAGCTAGCCAACAAAGTTTTATAGTGGAAGGAACATCTGCTAGCTCATAGATGCAAGCGTCAGAAAGAAAACATAGTACAGAAGTGTCATCCTTCAGGCCACAAAGAAAATAGGTCTCAGACATGAAGAAGCCATTCACAGAAATAAAATCCAAAAGTGATCCTATAAGACTTCAAATTTACAGTCAGTATTTGAAAATGGCCCCCACAAACCAGCAAAGATTAATGTCATCCTATGACATTAATAAAGGAAAAATGTTGATGAGTTACTTTAAGCTGAAGGTACAACAACCGCAGTCAGCAGTAGATTACATCAGAACAAACTTGGAGGTCTTAGCCAAAGATATTCATCCTATGGACCAGATCGAGCTTCACAAGAAAACTAAGGAAACGACCTATTCCACACTGACTAACAAAGCAATGCTGGCCCACAAGTTACAAAATTCCTTGGAGAATACAACTGCTCAACTACACCTGGAGAAAGCCTCTTCTCTGGCCAAAGGATAACATAATAAAATCATTAGAAGAAATCATCATGAAATTGGGACATGATTCCAAAGATGCTAAAGGCATAAAAGCACTAATCAAGAAAAAAGAAGAGGACATTGCTACCCTAAGTAAGAAACTAAACCTACCTCCTCCAAGGCATCCACAAACCGTAGGAGTTATACAACAGAGATCTGAAGAGGATATGATGGACCTGCTCTTGAAACTTAATGAAAGATTGAATGATACAAAGTAGGCATTAGAAAAAGAACTGAAGGATAAGAAGGGAGAATTGACCTCTTAGACACGTGAGGTAATCCCCATAGTTTGAACCGTAGTCCCCTCTACACTTGTAACAACATTAGCTCCAAATGTCCCAACAACCACAATAGAGGTAATCACAGGTACAATTGCAACAAGTACATCAACAGTAGGAACAACACCAGGCAGCAGTGCTAGTTTAAGCACAGAAGAAATAATAAAAGCCATGGAAGAAATGAGATTACAAATTACAAAGTTGAAACAGGTAAAAGAACAATTGGCTAAGGCAGAGAGAAATTATGATATCTCCAAAATAAGTGTTGTGAAAAAAACTAGGGAGATTAAAGCCTTAGAAAGTAAAGTGAAAACACTAGAACAAGAACTCACATTTGATAAGCCCTTGGAAGAGATCAAGAAAATCCTTTGGGCTAACATCATTCAATCTATAAATGATGTGTAGCCATCTATCTAGGTGATCTATGAACAAATTGATTTAGTGAAAGTAGCACAGAAAGAAATTCAGAAGACAAGAGCTTTGTTACGACGAATGCCAGATGAAGCCAATAAGCTTATACATTTTTTGAATAACAGAAATAGAGAGCAATTGGAAGAACTTGGCATCTTTGACAGGACAGACACCATTTTGGAAATCAAAAGGGTCCTAACCAAGAGAACTTTGATGCAGAACTTAGAGAGAAGGTTCCAGGATATGCAAGCGGAAATTAATTCTTTTATGGAGCAGTTCACAATTTTGCAGAATAAAGGGTTACCAAGTCCTTTGGTCATTAATTACATATTAATGAAGCATATTGATTATGTAGACAATTTGAATAAGTATTTTGATAATCAAACAAGCTCATCAACAGGTGCATTAGGATGAAAATCACTTCCCACAGGCCGAGTTCTCTATGACATCTTAGAAAACTTATTCTATATTGAGCATGAGGTAAAGCATTTGTTCACAATCCAAGCTAACTTTTTCAGATATATAGAGACCAATGAGACTCTGAGGAAACTTTAGAAGCACAAATTGCCAGAGAAAAAATGGTGGGAGGACATGTTAGAAATTTTGTAAGTTTTATCTTAGGTAAATGTAAATTTTGGGCTAATTACCATAGTAAGATGAATAAAGGTGAATAGGGATCAAACAGGTCGAAGTGTATCAGAACATGTAAGATTATTAGTCAAAATAGGGTATCCAGCACGATGTTACCAAAGAGGACAACAGCAAGCCAAATAAAAGGACCTGCCTCCAGCACACTCAGCGAGAATAGGAACATCAAAACATCAGTTTACTTTTCTCCTATCTTCAAGACTAGTTATCTCTATTTTCTTGTAAAAAATGATTTGTCATCACTAGAATATATCTCACTCTGTTATGAGATTTTTTGTGTAAAATATTTTTTATAAATATCCCCACAATTGCAGTATTGAGGGTGGATTCATATACATTATTGTAATACTGGTTTTTTGGAATAAATTGCTAATTGGATCAAATTTTCGCATGGCTTGCTGGATAAAGAATTGACACAAAGGACTTCCAGAGATTTCTTGAATCAAACACCGGATCAATAAGTTCTCTATACCTTGTGTTTTAAAGTTTTCCTTGTTTCTTATATCATATTTGTTCATATCTAAATGATAAACAAAAAGGAGTAATTCAGCATATGCTTGATTGCACTTTGTCTTCAAAAGCTACCATTTTCTATGTTTTCCTCTGAATTAAAATAAACAGTGAAATCTTAATTGCTCCTATTTTCTAGTTCTGTCACTTTGATTATTATTTAAAGAATACTTAACTACTCTTTAGAAGTAATCAATTCCAATTTCATCTTTTCAAATAGGTCGAAGGATTCTTAACTGCTCTGCACCCATTTTGAAATCATTCCATTTATTTCAAATATTTATTTAATCCTTCCTTTATTATCTTTCTCTCTGAAACCATCCTTTGTTAAGAAGCTAAGTCCAGTTAAGCCATCTTACTTGACTCCATTAGCCCAATGGCCTAAACTACTTAGTCTTATCCCTTTGCTATTGAATCTCACCACCCAAACTCAAACAAACTCCTAAACTTCACAACTAGCCTAATATCTTTCAAAACAAAGCTAAAACTTAAAGAGAGAGCCCTCTCCAGATGCAAATTGGCTAGAATATCTATCTAAAAGATTGGTTTGTGGTTAATTCGGCCTCCTTTCCTTTTCTTACAACTTTTGGGAAAACCTGAGTGATAACATAGTGGCGACTACACTGGGGAACTGAATAATTTTTTTGTTACTATTGTCTTCTTTCTAAGCTACAGATGGAGCCTGGAGTTAGCCAGGTAGCCTTTGAAATGGTTTTGCTTTGCAACTGCAAAAGTAAATGAATGTTGCTCCAGTCTATTTCTGGTCTAGCTTATAGATTGGACATTTGGTTTCAAATACTTGATCAGTTTTTCTTGTCAAACAAAGTCTTTGAGAAAGTTTAAAACCCATATGTAAAAGCTTCTTAAAGAAATTGTTAAAGTTGTTTTGTCAAAACCATTTAGAGAAAAATCCAAAAATATACCTAGAAACTTGGCTTCAAAAAGGATTCATTACACCGGATCTAATCCTGATCCAAATCCACCACCTGTGTTCGAAAATCCTAATCTCATTCCTAGGATTCTTAGGAGGCAAGAGAGCCAATACAATTTTGCTAGTTCTCAGCCTCTATACAGATCAAGATCTTGTCCCGTGAAGTAGATTTACCTTGACGAAGAAACTTTTGATGAGTGGTTTGAGACCTCTTTATTTGTAACCTTTTCAGAGTCAGGGTTAGCCCACACAGTTCATGATCTCATATTTATTGAAGATTTACAGCTTGAAGTTGTAACTTCACATCTTGATAGAAATTTGCATAACTTCATTCAGTCAGAACTTACCTCTGAAGGAACACAAAACCTTTTTGTAATCACTACAACCTCTCCAAATTCATCATCAACACCTTAGACTTCCCAACCTCAAGCTACTCCCCCCACCCCTCCATCTACAACTCACATTCCCATTGTCATCCCTACCACACCAGTTGTCACATCTATTCCTGCAACCATGTCAAACAGATACACTCCTCTGAACTTACCTGCCAACTTGGGTGCTATGCGCCAAGACTATTGGAGCAAAATTTCCCCATTTGATGGCTCTGGCACTTACACGGCTCAAACAAATACCAAGAAAATGACAGACTATTTTGAAATATATAAATTTGATGCTGATGATGTTAGAATGAGAGTATTTGTTCAAAGTTTGACTAGAGATGTTAGATCATGGTTTTGAGCCCTTCCTGCAAACAGTATCAATGACCTACAAGCTCTTTACTAGACATTCTTAAATAGATGGGAAAAGAAGAAAGATCCTCTCCACATTTTATTAGAATATGAAAGCCTGAAAAGAGGTACACAAGAAACAGTGCAAGATTATTGCACAAGGTTCAATAATGTTTACCAGGCTATTCCTCCAAATCTTAGACCTCCTCCAGATTTGGCATTAATCAAATTCCCTGATGGGTTTGATTCTGATATGGCATATCAACTTAGGGAAAGAGCTCCTCAAATATTAGAAAATATGCAAAGTATAGCTGTCAGTGTTGAAGCCAACCTGATATCTAAACGAGCTAGAGCCAGAGTTAAAAAGAGGATACCTTTTAAAGAGGAACCATCTGCCTTTGAACAGAAATTAGATGTTATTATTAAAGGAATGGATAGGCTTGGAGATAGAGTAGAAACAATCAAGAGAAAATCCCCTTAGGATAGTCAACCAAGCAATATTGGTAGAAATCCAAATTTCAGGAAAAACCAAAATCCTACTACTGGCAAGAATGGGCCTGACCAAAATATCAGGCCTCCATTCCAGGAAAATTATGCTGAAGCCTCAACTTCTGATGAACCAACAGAAGACGCTCAAATTAATTTGATGGGACTCAACAATGAACAACAAGACTTCTTGACCCAAGAGGATCAAGAAGCTAACATGCGTAAAGAATTCCAAACACAATCAGGTGAATCATTTGATTTCAGAGAGGGATATGATACAACTATTTATGAAGTCCAGAAACAATACAATCTGAGTAGCAGAAGAACAGATGTTCCTGAAAGAAATACACAGAAAGATACCAAACAACCCAACAAAGGTAAGAGAAATACTACCCCTGTACGTATTCTTTCCAGAATAGATACTAATCCAAATAACCCAATTATTGAAGATGTATCCGATAATCAACCACCTAACAGACAATCTTCCACTTCTATTCCTCCGAAAGGAAACATAGAAGAACCTCCAGAAGTTGATTTGGAAACAACTTCAGCCCATAACCCCACTCCTAGAAAGGAGAGAAATATAGAAAATACAGCAGAGAAAAAAGAATCCAATAGTTCGAAATACAAGAACTCAGACAGAAAAACCTTTTAATCTTGAGACTGAAGTAGGCAAATTAAAAATAGTTGTTCCATTGTCAGAATTAGCTAAACATGATGTCTACAAAGGTCAAATTAGTATATCACTCCAAATTTTTGTGAATGAAGATTCAGTGAATGTTTTTGATGACCAGCCTGAATTGATTTTTGGCCCGAGGTAAATGAAAAATCAGTAGATTGAGGAATCCCTCCTTTCTATGTAAGTCTAAACATACATGATAAAATACTTCATAGTGCCATGTTTGATTTTGGCGCTTCTCATAACTTAATTCCTAATCTGTGATGGAGAAACTAAACCTAGACATCACCAGCCATATAAAGACCTCTTCTCTTTTGATTCAAGTCAGGTCAGATGTCTAGGATTGATCAAAGACTTATGTGTATTGCTAGTCCAATATCCTACCAAAACCATCTTAATGGACATAGTAGTAGCTGATATCCACCAAAGTATGGTATGTTATTGTCTAGATATTGGGGTGCAAAGCTTCAAGGATCCCTACAGTTGGAACTGTCTTATGCTACTATTTCCGTATTTGGTCAACCTAAGAAACTGTATAGAGAAACTTTAATGAAATATGTGGTAAGTAGCCAGGAGAGACCTCAAAATCTCCCAATCTACACCATTCACTCTGATATGGATTCTTTCATTCTCTATAATGTTGAAATTGATCCTTTGAATGAAGTAAAATTTTTAGCAGTTGAACAAGAAGAACTCCTAAATGAGAAGTCTAGTGTTCAAATTCAAGAAATTTCTGAGAACAATGATACATCAGACACTCAAAAGGAACCAGAAGAAACTAAAAAACTAGATTTTTCTATTAAACAAATCCCTGAGACTCCTGATACTAAATATAAACATGAGATCCTTTGTTATTTAGAATTTGATGGTTCAGTTAATAAGTTAGGAGCAAGAGTAGGAATTTGGGTGCACAATCTTGAAAATGATCATGGTGAAGGTCACACCTACAGATTAAACTTTAGATGCACTAATAATATGGCTGACTACAAAGCTCTATTGCTAGGTCTTAAACTGGTCAAAAGTTTAGGGGAAATTAGGGTATCAGTTCTAGGAGATTATGCTTTAATCATTCAATAGATAAAAGGGAATTTTCTCACAAACAATCCCAGATTAATATTTATAGAGGAACAATGATTGAGATTCTTAGTACATTTCTAGAAACTCAGCTTGCTAAAATCCCAAGAAAACAAAATTTTCATGCTCATAGCCTGGCAATGTTTGCCAGCACCTGCAAATTACCATTTGAGCCCAATCATTAGTTTATAGCTGAGATCAGACACAAGCCAGCCATACCTGACAATGTAAAGAACTGGAAAGTGTTTGACAATGATACTTATATTAACAATTTCCTAACCTTAGAAGAAGAGTTTTCTAGCACTAATATAGATATAGATATTGTTAGTGAGTTTAATCAAATAAATCAGATAGAAACATACATTTCAGCAGAAAGTGCAACTCAAATGCTTCACCCAACAAAATTTACCAATAAAGAAATGCAGGATCTTAAAGAAATGGATATTGATGAAATTATTAAAGGAGAATCTGAAGTTATTAATTTGAAATATAATCAGTTGCCTGAAGGATTAACTCTTTTGGAATATCTCTTTGATTTTAATGATATCCCAAAGAAACCCAAGATGGAACCTCTAAAAGTAGATATTGAAGACTATAACTTGGGAACTGAAGAAAATCCAAAAATGGTAAAATTATCCAAATCTTTGCCCCCTGATCAAAAACTCAAATATGTTGAATTAATGAGAGAATTCCAGGATGTCTTTGCATGGAGCTATGAAGACCTAAAATCTTGTGATACCTCTATAATTCAACATACAATACCTTTGAAGGAAAATAAAAAACCATTCAAACAAAAGATCAGAAGAATTAACCTTGTCCTGCTTCCGTTAGTTGAAAAGGAAAACAAACGAATGTATGAAGCAGGGATAATTGCTCCTATCAGATTTTCAAAGTGGGTTTCTAATTTAGTACTTACTAGGAAAAAGACTGGAGAAATTAGGCTATGTGTTGATTTAAGAAATGTAAATAAGGTTTCTTTGAAGGAAAATTACCCTTTACCTAAGATGGATCATATTTTACGAAGGGTGGTAGGTGCTTCTAGGATTTCACTTTTGGATGGGTTCTCAGGCTATAACTAGATTCTGGTTCATCTTGATGACCAGGAAAAAACAGCTTTCACAACACCATGGAGAACATTCAAGTATGTTAAGATACCATTTGGACTTAACAATGCAAGTGCAACTTTCCAAAGAGCAATGGACATAGCGTTTGCAAAATAAATTCATGATTTCTTGGTCATATATCTAGATGACCAAACTATTTTTTTCTAAATCAGATCAACAACATTTAGATCATCTGAAAGAAGTATTCTTAAAATGTAGACAATATAACATTTCTCTAAATCCTAAAAAGTCCATGTTTGGTCTAGATGAAGGAAAACTCTTGGGCCATATCATCTCCAAAGATGGCATTAGAATTGATCTGGCTAAAATAGAAGCCATTCTGCAGATACCCCACCCCAGAAATGTTAAAGAACTTCAAGCTTTCCTAGGAAAGATTAACTTTTTAAGAAGATTTATATCTAATTAGTTGAATTAATTAGATTTCTTAATGATATGTTGAAAAAGGATTCAAAGGTTAAATGGATAGTAGGAGCCAAACAAGCATTTGAAGAAATTAAAATGGCTTTGACTAGAGCACTAGTCCTGAGTAGTCCAAAGTTTGGTAGAGACTTTATAATATTTTCATTTACATCAGAACACACCATAGCAGTTGTTTTACTACAAAAGGATGATCAAGGATGTGAAAAACCCATAGCCTTTTTTAGTAAAGCACTAAGAGATGCGTCATTAAAGTACAAAATCATGGAAAAACAAGCCTATTCACTTGTGAAAGCTATTAAATACTCTAGAGTCTACATACTGTACTCCCATGTAATAGCTTATGTACCAAATGTTTTTGTCAAAGACATCTTGACCTACGATGGAATTGAAGGTAGATGAGGTAAATGGATAGCTACTATATTGGAATATGATATTGAAATAAAACCCATAAAGCTTATAAAAGGACAGGGATTGGCCAAACTCATGACTGAAACAAATTGCCAAGCCCTAGATATTAATGAAATGGATAATGAACAGGAGATGGTGACTCCACAAATTAGCCAGACCTTCTTAGATTCACCTTCATATGCTAACATAATTTATGTATTATTAAACCTGCAGGGTCCTCTAGGGTTATCCAAAACAAAGAAAAGGTTTTTAAAGATGAAAGCTTTAAGATTTTGTATTTTAGATAATGTTCTTTTCTAGAAAAATCATGAAGGTATTCTATTAAATTGTTTAGTAAAAGAAGAAGCTGACAAGGTCCTCAAAGAATTTCATGCAGGAGACTGTGGTGGACATCTTTACTAGAAATCAATTGCAGACAAAATCCTGAGGGCTGGATTTTATTGGCCAACCTTGTTCGGTGATGTAAAGAAATTTGTCACTGCTTTCCACAAATGTCAAATTTTTGAAGGCAAGAGGAAACTGTTACCCTTACCCCTAAGACCAGTTTCCATTGAAAAGCCCTTCCAACAATGGGGTTTGGACTTCATTGGAGAAA
Organism: Pinus taeda; assembly: GCA_000404065.3. NCBI lineage: Eukaryota > Viridiplantae > Streptophyta > Pinopsida > Pinales > Pinaceae > Pinus > Pinus taeda. Next base: position 15,327 of record APFE030124377.1, read on the forward strand.
TCCACCCTCCCTCTTTTGGCCAACATAAATGGATTCTGACTACCATAGACTATTTCACCAAATGGATAGAAGCCATTCCTTCCAAACAAGGCAATGCCACAGTCATTATAGGATTCCTAGAAACCAACATACTGTCTAGATTTGGTTGTACTGAAAAAATCATAACTGATAATTCTGCTGCCTTCAAATACAAGAAATTAATAAGTTTCTGTAACAAATACCATATCACTTTAGGCCATTCCATAGCCTATTACCCTCAAGGTAATGGGCTAGCTGAGTCTTCCGATAAAAGCCTAATTAATATCATTAAGAAATTATTGAATAAAGACAAAAAAAAATTGGCACAAGAAACTTACTAATGCACTATGGGCAGACATACTCACTACAAATAAATCTATTGGAACTAGTCCTTATGAACTAGTATATAGTATGGAAGCTGTATTTCCTTCATCTTTAGGACTTCCTGTAATGAAACTACTTCAGGAAACATAGGTGGAGCCCAATGATATTCAAAGGAGAATTAACCAAACCATGCATTTGCAGCAGACCAAAGAAGAAGTGTATCAAAGATCCCAAGTAGTACAAAAGAAACTTAAGAAATTTTTTTATAAGAGAACCAAGGCAGAAGATTTCTACCTTGGAGACAAAGTTTTAATATGGAATTCCAGGAGAGAAAACAAAGGAAAACACAGGAAGTTTAAATTCTTGTGGAAGGGACCTTTTATTATACATGCCTTACAAGGGAACAATACTTACTTTCTGAAGAACTTGAATGGTACAGAAACAGAAGAAGGGCCAGTTAATGGTCGAATGCTAAAACACTACTTTGATCCAACTTTTTAATCTATTCTTATTTTAACATGTACATAATATATTCTTGGTAATGTCACAATTTGGAGTGGATAGTAACTTGTTGGAGTTGAAGCCCGAAGAGAAGGCCCTAAGCTTCACAAGTGTTACTGTCATACATACAATAAAGCAACTAGCAGAAGGATATTTCAAAGTACAGTCAAACTCATTCAGAAGGCCATCTGACCTACTGTTCTTGACTTTCACCAAGAAAATCCATCCCCAAGTGGAGCCAGTGTTATGCTCCTATACCAATAGGTGTCATATTTCACGATTGACTTGATGAGCTCTGTAATATGTTCATACCTTTTCTTCTTGCAAAGGTTTTCCATATTGTCAAAAAATCAAAATATTTAAAAAATGTAAAGAGGGTATACCCTAAAAGAAAAATCAAAGGGTAAAAACAATAAAATGGTCAAAAAAGAGAAAGAAATGAACCCCAAACAAAGAAAGACCAGGAAAGTTTGCAAGTCTAAATGCCACTACTATTTCATTTTCTATAATAAGCAATTGTGTGCAACTTGTTAAACTTTTTCCACAATTTATGAGGAGTCAAATAGCTTAAACTTGGCTCATTCATTTTTCAATTTCATGTTTTAGAGATACAAAATAAATATCTGACCAAATAGTGTAATCTTGGTAGATAAGTAGATAGGTAGAGTAAATAAAAAGGAGCTTAATAGTTTAATCTGAGCCCTTGGATGTAATAAGTGTAGATGTAGGTAGGCTTTCCATGTAGAAGAAAAGGATGATTTGATAAGCGTTTGCCAGTCTAAGTGCACCCAGAAAAAGAAGAAAAAATGTCAAGCTAAAGTAGGTAGGGTGGGTAGATGGTGTTGCAAAATTACTTGTGATGAATCATGTCTCTAAATGTGTTAATTTTCACTTTGTCAAAGGTGCAAGGTAGACATTCCACTTGATGCAGTTCAAGCAAGATAAGGTCAAATAATTAACTTCCATTCACATTTTTCCCTAAAGGTTTCACTAATTTCCCCTGCGTATTAAGGTCTTTGAAAATCAAAGGGGCTCAGAGCATTTCTCTGAATTCTGGAGGAACCAGACCCTCGTCCTAATGATTTAAGAGCCCAAGTACTCAAAATCATCCATCTATCATCCATTTCATTTCATAAAATTTGCCTAAGTGAAAAACCTATTTTACTTAGGAAATACATAATATCACTTGAAAACCCCTTTTCCCACCTTAACCTAAGTTTTAATGTGAATTTTTAACGCTTTCTTAGCGCTTATTTTCATTTTAATTCATATTAACTTCTAACTGTTATTATATAAATCCCAAAAACATTAACCCATTCCCCGTATTATTTAACTATGCAAAAACCCTGATAATTTATAATATTCTTGCCCCGATTAAATATAGCCATAAACGTTTTTTAACAGGGAATAATAAATTTATCCAAAATTTATTAATAACCTTCCTCTCCACATTATATGGGATTAGTTAATCCTCCGAGTTAATTAATAACCAACCCCGACCAATACAATTGACCCTGATATGATTTAAGCATTAATAAACATGTTGGGCCCACTCCCCGCCATCTCCAATGCCTATTAGCCATCTCATGATCCCCTTTTCATCCAACGGTCGACGGCGATATCGCGCCCCCCTGGTGACTGTGCTTTAACCCATGATCACCAAGCGGTTTTCCGCCCGTACCTCCACCCTGCATTGTGCGGCCAATATGCTTGCTTGCCCCTAGTCCAAAACCGCCCAGCCTCAAAGGCAGTGCGATGCAAACCACTTACCACCCTCCACATAACGACAAAGCGTCACATCACGCTTACGTCATCTACCAAATAAATGTAAAATTACCCGCCAACCTGATATTCGTCAAATAAATGATAAAATGTCATTTTAACTATAATGCACTGCGTCCCGAGCTCCCATGCAAAATAACGACCAAGCCCACTGGTCTAGTATCTCAACTACCACCTAACCAGAAGGACTACCGCAACGAGCTCACAGCCTGTCAACCAACCTGCCATTATACGGTCTTCCTCTTTAACACAGGTATTTATCCCGTTTACCTTGCAACCCTACAATTGGTTTTTTACTGAGAATTCTACCAGAGAAGGCCAAATTCTAGTTAAGAACAGTCAGTAGATGCCATAAAAAGACCCCAAACCTGTTGTTTGGTCCATTTTTCCCAAAAAAATCCCGAATTCCACTTTGAATACACAAGAACCAAAGATGGAAACCCCTGTAGCCCTGAATGTCGCACCAATCAATGCACCCCATAAAGACTTAGATTATCTACCCTTAGCCGACAAAGACTTTTAGATAAAAGACTTATCTAGTGATGGTAACCATCTTAAAATCTTCTGTCAAATCATAGAAGTTATATGAATAAGTCTGACATTTTTGGATTGTAGGAATCCAACCTTCCCATGTATTTTCTTCCCTCAGTTCATGTTTTCCCAGAGATAATCCATCATTGCTGTGATAATTATGATCCCACCCAGAGAGTTGTTATATCCCCATTCCAAACTATTCTTTTCTGCATAACTGCTCAATCCATCAATGAAATGATACAGTTCCACTCCACTCAGCACCTTGCTCCTCTTTCCATGGGGTACCTACTTGAAAAAGCCCCTCAGTTATCTCAATCAGAAATAAACTGTATTGCTCAAACCTTCATGTTATCAAACTACCAGCCCAAAGGTGCACCTCCTTATCTGCAAACTTGCTTCATTGAAACTGGAAGACTTATTGCTGATATGATATCCCTGATAATGGGATTTAACTCCAGTGAATATGTTGATGATATTACCCTAGTGTTACTATCAATCTTCACTCCACTACAGCCCCCTGCTATCAGATATAACTATGCCTTTTATATTGCCAACAAAATCCATGACCAATTCATGAATTTGGAAAGGGAAAGAGTTTTCAAATATACCTCTTTCATATACCATCTCATGTTATACTATCAGTCAGATAGCTTTCCATTCTATGTCCAGAAACTGGACACCAAAGGGAATCCTAGATCTGTCATCTTTTGGAGTTCAATCTTCCATAATACCCTGGAGTCCCCTTACACTTATAATGAGTTCATTGACTTATTTGTACATCCAGCAACCTCTCCGTTGATAGGAGTTTTCCCTCCTAGGATCAATGGTGACATGAAGAAAATCCTCCAGCTCTCAAAGCAGTACAGGATAGGTTAATGTTACCTGTACAAAAATCACATAGAAATCAGGATGTACGGTTGTGAACTTTTCCCTTTCAAGCTACCCAAGTATGTTCCCATGAGATTGTTTGCCTTGGAGTATTTTAGGAAAATCATAAATTCAGATTTAGTCCATTTTTGTGGTGCTAAGAAAAAAGCCCAGTGAGGAATCAAAAACCAGTTAGGCCCTTTTTTCATCAATAGCAGGGATGCATGGAGAGAAGCTGAAATAATTTTAGAAGATCACCTTAGACTACAAAATAGTTTTAGGTGGGTTCCATATGACCCCAATAGTTTTATATGTGACAGAAGGACAAAGAACAGATTATCCTCTTGTATACATCATAGGGTCTTAGATATAAAGAAGTTTACGAACTTAGATGAATGGGTAGAAGGGACCCTGATAGAAGATGTTAGTGAATAGGAAAACGTGGAAAATGCTACGAAGGATCTTAAGAAAACCCTTGATTTGGGTTCGTTTTGGCAGGTACCTTTCGAACTATCTCAATAGCCAACAATTGGTACATCCTCTGCTGCAACTTCTTAGCAGCCTCCATAGGAAGCCAACAAACCAGCTACAGAAACTTCCAAAGGCAAATAAATAGAGACCACAGAGCAGCCTACAATGATAGATCATCTTGGAATGTCAAAATAATAGAGTCAAGTGCAAATTCTTCCAGCCCAAACTAAAGAAGCAGAAAGTCCACCATTACAAACTCCTCTAAATGAGGAAAGAAATAAAAAGAGAGACAAAGAAACCACCACACCTATCAGTGGACCCACAGGAGAGCTTGGAGTAAAGAGACAAAGATTGAACCCTCTGTCAGAAGAGGAAATAATTGAAGAAACTATAGACAGCCAGAGAGAAGAAAGAGCTAGCTAACAAACTTTTACAGTGGGAGGAACATCTTCTAGCTCACAGATGCAAGAGTCAGAAAGACAGCACAATACAGAAGTGTCATCCTTTAGGCCACAAAGAAAATAGGTCTTAGACATCAAGAAGACAATCACAAAGATAAAAGCCAGAAATGATCCTGTAAGACTTCAAATTTACAGTAAGTATTTGAAAATGGCCCCCACAAACCAGCCAACAGTAGATTACTTCAGAACAAACTTGGAGGTCTTAGCCAAAGATATTCATCCTATGGACCAGATTGAGCTTCACAAGCAAACTGGGAAATATTCTACTCAAAAATAACTGACAAAGCAATGTTGGCCAACAAACAAAATTCCTTGGAGAATACAACTGCTCAACTACACTTGGAGAAAGCCTCTTCTCCGGCCAAGGATAACTGAATAAAATCATTAGAAGAAATCATCATGGAATTGGAATATGATTCCAAATATGCTAAAGGCATAAAGGCACTAAAAAAGAAAAAAGAATAGGACATGTCTGCCCTAAGGAAACAGCTGAAGCTAGCTCATTCAAAGCATCCACAAACCAGAGAAATTATACAACAGAAATTTGAAGAGGATATGATGGACCTGCTCTTGAAACTTAATAAAAGATTAAATGATACAAAGCGGGCATTAGAAAAAGCATTGGAATATTCGACCTCTCAGCCTCCTGAGGTAACCCCCAAAGTTTAAACAGTAGTCCCCTCTACACTTGGAACAACATTAGCTCCAAATATCCCAGTAGCCATAGTAGAGGTAATCACAGGTACAATTGCAACAGGTACATCAACAGCAAGAACAACACTAGGCAGCAGTGCTAATTTAAGCACAAAAGAATTAATAAAAGCCATGCAAGAAATAAGATTACAATTTACATAGTTGAAACAAGTAAAAGAACAATTGGCTAAGGCAGAGAGAAATTATGATATTTCCAAAATAAGTGTTGTGGAAAGAAATAGGGAGATTAAAGTGTTAGAAAGTAAAGTGAAAACACTAGAACAAGAGCTCACTTTTGTTAAGCCCTTGGTAGAGATCAAGAAAATCCTTTGGGCTAACATCATTCAGTCTATAAATGATGTGTGGCCATCTATCCAGGTGATCTATGAATAGATTGATTTAGTGAAAGCAGCACAGAAAGAAATTCAGAAGGCAAGAGCTTTGTTAGGACAAATGCCAGATGAAGCCAACAGGCTTATACAATTTTTGAATAATAGAAATAGAGAGAAATTGGAAGAACTTGGAATCTCTGACAGGATAAACACCATTTTGGAAATCAAAAGGGTCATAACCAAGAGAAATTTGATGCAGAACTTAGAGAGAAGGTGCTAGGATATGCAGGTGGATATTAACTCTTTTATGGAGTAGTTCACAATTTTGCAGAATAAAGGGCTACGAAATCCTTTGGTCATTAATGACAGATTAATGAAGCATATTGATTGTGTAGACAAGTTGAATAAGTATGCTAATAATCAAGCGAGCTTATCAATGGGTGCATCAGAAAGAAAAGCACTTCCCATAGGCTGAGTTCTCTATGACAACTTAAAGAACTTAATCTATATTGAGCATGAGGTAAAGCACTTGTCCATAATCCAACCTAATTTTTTTAGATATACAGAGACTGATGAGACTCTGAGGAAACTTCAGAAGCACAAATTGCCAGAGAAAAAATGGTGGGAAGACATGTTAGAAATTTTGTAAGTTTTATCTTGGGTGAATGTAAATTTTGGGCTATTTACCATAGTAAGATGAATAAAGGTGAACAAGGATCAAACAGGTAAAAGTGTATCAAAAAACGTAAAGAGTATTAGTCAAAACAGGGTATCTAGCACGAAGTTACCAAAGAGGACAGCAGCAAGCCAAATAAAAGGACCTGCCTCCAGCACATTCAGCCAGAATAGAAATAGCACATCAATTTACTTTTCTCCTATCTTCAAGACTAGTTGTCTATATTTTCTTGTAAAAAATGATTTGTCATCACTAGAACATATCTCAATATCTTATGATATTTTTTGTAAAATATTTTTAATAAATATCCTCTCAATTGGAGTATTGAGGGTGGATTCATATACATTGTTGTAATACTAGTTTTTTGGAATAAAGTGTTGATTGGATCAAATTTTCATATGTCTTGTTGGATAAAGAATTGAGACAAATGACTTTCCACAAATTTATTGAATCATACACTGGATCAATAAGTTTTATATACCTTATGTTTTAAAGTTTTCCTTATTTCTTATATCATATCTGTTCATATCTAAATGATAAACAAAAATGAGTAATTCAGAATATGCTTGATTGCACTTTGTCTTCAAAAGTTATCATTTTCTATGTTTTCTTCTGAATTAGAAATAAACAGTGAAATCTTAATTTCTCCTATTTTCTTGTTCTGACACTTTGATTATTATTTAAAGAATACTTAACTACTCTTTAGAAGTAATCAATTCCAATTTCATCTTTTCAAATAGGTCGAAGGATTCTTAACTACTCTTCACCCGTTTTGAAATCATTCCATTTATTTCAAATCTTTATTTATTCCTTGTTTGATTTCTTGCTCTGTGAAACCATCCTTTGTTAAGAAACGAAATCCATTTAAGCCATATTACTTGACTCCATTAGCCCAATGGCCTAAACTACTCAGTCCTATCCCTTTGCCATTGAATCTCACAAACCAAACTCAATCAAACTCCTAAACTTCACAACTAGCCTAATATATTTCAAAACAAAGTTAAAACTTAAACAGAGAGCGCTCTCTAGATGCAGATTGGCTAGAATATGTATATAAAAGATCGGTTTGTGGTTACCTCGACCTCCTTCCCTTTCTTACAACTTTTGGGAAAACCTGAGTGATAACACCTGGGAAGAGAAAGCTTGGTGAAAGTTTAATAGAAACGAACCTGAGGGAAGGAAATTGAAGGCTCAGGGCCATATAGGGTCGTTCGGGAACAAACGAGGGATGGGGTGAATGCAGCCAAGGGAAGGGAGAGTTATGATTCTGAATGAAGGTGAGCGCAAATATGTAGGCAAGCTCTGAAAAGGGAATAAAGAAGAGCGGAGAGGAAGTCATGGGTAAAATGAGAGATAAATCACGGGTGAGGGATGAGAGGATCATAACACCTTGGGGGATGGGATAGAAGTGGGATTTGTAGATTGAATTCAGAGATATGGTAGCAGAGTCATCATCATTATGGGAGACATTGTAGATTTTTGTTGTCACAAGGATCAGATTCAACTTAGACTTTGCGAATGACAATGTAGAGGTACCCAATGTTATTAAAAAAAATTGCAGCCGGTTTTAAGATTGATTTGCTTCTGATCATGGCAGATAATTATGATTTCCGATCGTGTTACATCGAAGATTTCATATGGATTTGGAGAAGGCTCTATTTGCACAAGTATCAACCTGCTTGTTAAGGGAGCGAAGTACATGGAAGAAACAAACTTCTTTCATTTTCTGGGTCAGTGCTTGACATCAATTAATAGTATGTTGCTGGAGCACATTGAAGGTGCTCTAATTATAAACCATCAGGCTAATGATGATGGCCAAGTCTCCAAGGATCATTGCAGTGTTTATGCCAAGTTTTTGAAGCTGAAGGAACCCTTAGTATAGTTCAAGAGCTTCAGCCCTGTTATTGGACAGGGGGCCTAATCCCCATTCATAAGCCATTTTGTTATCTCCATTGGCATTGCATATGATTCCTCCAGCCCTTGCCATTCCTGGATTAGATTTGGAGGCCCCATCGAAGAAAAGATGGTGAGTGTTACAGTTTCTAAGCCAGATGGAAAACTCCTCATCTTTCATTCTTATTTTCCAATTGTGATTAGGGATGTTGCGTTGGATGCCAATGCCATTCTCGCTTTGGCCACTGTTACTTTTATCCAACAAGTACCCTATGAAGTTCCTTTCTTCAACATAGAGGTTGGTGATGTCAATTTTCTTTTGAATTTTAACTGAGATAGCTTCGAATGTAAGGCTTCTTGCCTTACTACATAATTTCTTGATGTTGGTTTCTTTGTCTTTGAAGACCATACGATTTCTTGCCAACCATATATTCCACATAATAGAGTAGGAAAGAGCATCCCAAACTTTTCTAGCAATATTGTTCTTCCTTCATTGCCATGGATAGCTCCTCTTCCAAAGATGCACAAATTCATCAATGGAGTTATGGGAGCTCTAGGGGAGATGGTTTTTTGGAAAGATTTCTTTCCAATAGGTAGTAGCAAAGGGGAAAATGATGATAAGGTGTTGGATGGTTTCTTCAGCTACTTGGCAGTTTGGAGAGTGGAATGGACCAATTATGCCTCATTTTTGCAAATTATCTAAAGTGAGAACTTTCCCTTTTAGGAGGACCCAAATGAAGAATTTTATTTTTGTAATGGTCTTTGATTTCCAGGCAATTTTCCAATGTGCCCAAATGGGCATAGGATATTCATTGTTGCAGATATGCTGGTAGGCAGTTTTGACTGTATAATTGGCGCCTGAAGGATCCCAATGGAAGCCATTGTTACTATTTTTTTAATTGGGGCAATGCAATGAAGATGGGTTTGGAGATTAGAAAGACTTGCTTCAAGATCAAGAGGCATGTCAGGAAAGATCCATCCTATCCAAATCTGTGATTGAGTGTCCCACTGAGATATCTAGTCCAAATAATGAAGCCTTATGTTGTCAGGGAAGGATAGAATCTGACAAGTTCCAGGTTTGCTACTAATGGGCTGCTATCCCATTATTTTGTCTACTCCAATTCTAATATTGTTGCCACCCTTCGGGACTTTGGAAATGTTTTGGGCAAGAAAGGGGATTTCTTTCTTACACAACCTCCAGATTTTAGAGCAAGCTCTATTAGGGATATCATAATCTAAGAGGTGTTGCCTTGGAGAATTAAGATATTTGGCTTCTAACACATTTTTCCACCAAGTAGATTGCCCACTAATGATTCTCCATACAATCTTGACACCAAACACCAAATTTAAGAGCTTAGGCAATCTGATTCCTAAAACTCAACGTTCCTAGGCTTGAATGACCTATTTCCAATTTATAAGGTTGTAATTTTTTTCATTTTTCCCCCCTTGCCAAAGAAAATGACAAAGGATGGTTTCCATTTTGTGATGAAAATTGGCAGGAGCTTGCAGTAGCATGAATTGATATGGGGGCAAAGAAGAAAGACCTATTTTTAGAAGAACAAGGTTGTCTACCGGATTAAGCCAAGAGGAGCCCCATTGCTACACTTTCCTTTTCATTTTATCTATGACAGTATCCCCTACTTCAGCTTTCAGAGGACCAACACTCACTGGCATGCCCAGATAAGTGAAATGCCCCCAGTCTGTAAGGGACCCCAAATGTGTTGGCGATGTTATGAAGAACTTGAGCAGAAGTGTTCCAACCATAGATGCAGCTCTTGAGATGGTTGATCATACCTCCTGAGTAGCTCATGTATTTTTCTAAGATGGTTTTGAAATGATGAGCTATGATATTGGAGGAACCTCCCATTAACAGTGTGTCATCAGCAAATTGGGAATGCTTTATGTTTTTGACTCCATTCCCAAATTTAATAGCTATAATGAGGCCGACTCGTAGATTATAGTGCAAGGCCATACTGAAAGACTCAACCATCAAGATGAATATATAAGGAGGGAGAGGACAGCCTTGTCTTAGCCCTCGAGAGGATTCGAAGGAAGGCCCTCGTCTGCCATTAATGAGAGGAGAGATCCAAGGACCTAAAATGCAAGCTTTGATGAGGTTAAGGAAGGGTGTAGAAAATCCCATTTTCTTTAGAACATTGAAGAGGAATGAGTGTCTAACTCTGTCAAAGGCATTGGCTAAGTCCAATTTGAGGATGAAACCTTTTTCATTTCTAGATTGGCTGGAGTGTATAGATTCTTGGACAAGGGGAATGGAGTTAAAAATTTGCGTATTGGCCAAGAAGCCTCCTTGATTTTCGGAGATGAGTGAGGGGAGAAGTGGTTTAAGATGAGAAGCAAGGATTTTGGTCAAAATATTGTATGATGAATTGCAGATAGAAATGGGCCGAAATATGGAGAAGGATGAAGGTTGATTCTCTTTAGGGAGGAAGGAAAGATAGGTGGCATTAGTGAATTCTCCAATTTTTTCCTTGTGTTGAGTCTATTTTATCATCTTAACAAGGTATTTTTTTATTATTCCCCAATAAGCTCGATAGAAGCAGATGGGGGAACCATCTGGGCCGGGAGCATTGTCTGGTTGAAGTGCCCAGATAGCTCTTCTTATTTCTTCTTCTTCAATTTCTTTGATCAGGTTTTCATTGATTTCCTCATTGACCTCAGTGGGAAGGTGTTGCAGTAGATTTGAGTAATCTTCAACCTCCTTTGTTTCAGTTAAGAGGGCACTGTAATAATCTGAGGCTGTCCTTTTAATAGCACCTTGAGTGGTTTGGAGATTGCCTTTAGCATCGATGATGGAGGTAACATTGTTCCTAATTTTCTTGATAGTAGCCTGCTTATGAAAGAAAGCAGAGTTTTTGTCACCTCCTTGTAGCCATAGCTGCCTTGATTTTATTCTCCATGTTTTCTCCTTCGCTCTATTGGCAAGATATAACTATAATTAGAGATAACCTTCAAGTGCTTTGTATTCTAGGGAAAGCCCTTGTTCCTCTGTCATGTTGTGAACTTTCTCCAATTTACTTTTGAATTCAGCTTTTTCCTTCTCAGGTTTCGTGTAGTAGTTTTTTTCCCAATCCTTCAAGGTGTTTTTGGTCTTTTTTAACTTTTTTTCCCATATGTATCTCGGCGACCCTTCTATGTGTTGACTCTGTTTTTTTTTACAATCTCATCAATAGTAGGAATGCTACTCCACAGTGGATTATATTTAAAAGGTATGGGCCCTGAGGGACAGTGGGCTTCAAGAACAAGAGTTGTGGAGTAATGATCAGATGATGAATAGGGGAGTACAACAGCATAAGCAGTGGAATAAGATGAGAGGACCGTGACATTCACCAAATCCTGTCTAGCCTCTCCATGATATTCCCTTTGCACAGTCTATGATTTTTTGGTATAACATCAACTAGATCGTGATTCTGCATGATTGTCTCCAACCGAGTTCTGCAAGGGTCATGAGAAAAAAAAGCCTCCTATTTTCTTGTTGGAGTGGAGTATGAGAATGAGATTTCCAACAAGAATAATATTGTTGTTTTCTTCTTCGTCTATGTTTGCTTTGAGGGAAGTCCACCATTGTTCTTTGTCTCTATAGTGTATTGGCGAATAGATGTTGTAGATAACAATCATTTTGCTATTTATTAAAATCTCTAGAGTGACTTTAATACAATACTGGCTAACTGTATCTGTTATGTGTTTCCAAATGTTGTGGTTCCAACGAGTTGCAATTCCCCCAGAGGTGCCCCTTGATTTTCTTATGCATCCATTATACAGCTTGAGCTAACCAATGATTCCTTTCATTTCCTGGTGTCCTTGTTTTGTTTCTTGTAGCAATAGGGTTTTTGGTTACTCATGAATTATTAGATCTTTTAGGGCAATAATTTTGGATGGGTGCCCTAGTCCCCTGCTACTCTAGGATAGGGCTTTCATCATTGAGTGTGAGGAGTTAGGAGAGTTGCTCACCCCCCTTGTTCCTTACGCACTGCTTCTTTACTATTTTTCCCCAAACTGTAGGTTTCTATGGGGTTCTGCATACCCATGGCAATATCCTTTTGAGCATTTTCATCTCTTTGTTGCTTTGAGGACTTCCTTCCTAGCCCTTAATTTTTTTGTGTATTGAGAGTTACATCGTGCTCTATGGAAGAACTCCTGGTAGATCTAGTGGAGGTAGGATCATGGGAAAAGGCGGAGGAGGTTAGCAGGGGGGGTGGATTCATTATCAGCTTGGGACATGGAGAAGGGGGGGCTATCTTTAGGGGGCAATGGTGGAAAAATGGTTGGATGAAGTAGGGGGTGGTAGCAGATGGGCTGGGGAGTAGGTGGAAGTGTTAACAACAGGAGGATTCGGTGAGGAGGTGGACGGGAAGACTGTGTGATTAACCTTGTGAGGGATAGCTTCAGGGTTTGCCTTAGGGTTGGTAGCAACCTTCTTTTTCTTGGCCATTTCACATTTCTCATCTTGTGAAGCATTTTCAACATCAACAAATTTGGACAACGATTGGCAAAATGGCCATATTCATGACATACCTTGCATTTAAATGGGATCTGCTCATAGTCCAACTGTTGGATGTGTGTCTAGTAATCCACTTTGAGCTTGATGGCCTTAGGGAGTCCTTTGTTGAGATCAATTTCAACACATATGCGAGTGCAGGCTTGCATGTTGTCTTTTGGTTCATTGTGATCAATAAATCTTCCACCAACATTCCCAATGGCATGCTCTAATTCATCTCCCCATCAATGGAAAGGGAGGTGAGGGAGCTGAACCTAGACTGGGACTACACTAGGGACATCCAATTCAGGGTCAAAATCCAGAATCCATTTGTTGAGATACAAGCCTCTGGAGTCCATGAAATATTGTCCGTTTCTAAAAATTAGATCCTTGTCTTCTCTTGATTCAAAGTGGAAGGTGAAATACCATTTCACACAGAAGCGGATGGAAAATTTGCCTTGTATTTTATTTGACCAGTTTCGCTCGACCCACCTTTGCACTATCTTTAGAGAGGGCCAGAAACCAGTGAATTGACTGATGAGACCTCGTTTTGCTAGAGAAAGTGCTGCAATACAAGGGAGAGGAGGAGGAAGAATCACCTCTTGCAGAACATCTAGCTTCTTAACAAACTTTGTGCTTGTTGGGTGAGGGTGCTGAAGTGGTAAGGATTTGACTAGGGCCGAGAAGGCTTGTTGGGCAGCAGCTGCCTCCGGGGTTGCATCCGGAGGGGCAATGGTAGAGGGCCGAAGGCCACAAGAGCTGGTCGGCACTCAGCAGTAGTAAGACCTAGCAGCAGTGATTTTGTCCGCAACTGATTTTCCTCCTATGCGTTAAGAGTTACAATGCAACTAGGCATTAATTCATGTAGTTACATGATGTTATCTATATATCTATATATCTATATATATATAGTAATAAAATTTAATTAATAACAAATTTTCTCTTTTTTGGATTTTCAACTTTTAAATATTAATATTTTCTTCAGTAATTGACGTATTAAAACTATCGTACTATATTATTATTAAAAAAATAAAAAAGTATAATTATTTAAATTTTTAAAATAATAAAAAAAATAGAATTTATTATTTGATAAATAGATGTTCATCTGTCAGTCTCAGTTGATAATTTATTTATTTATTGTTATTATTTGGTTCTTTTATGTTTGGATTTTTTTGTTAATATTTTGGTCAAATTTGGTTCGAAATTAAAATTTCATTTTAAATAAAAAAAAAAATTTTGATAATTTATTTCACTAAATTCCTAACGAAAATCATTAAAGCGAAGAATAATTACAAAATAAAGTTTTTACCATTCACAATAAGAAAATATTGATAATAAACATGCTACCATTGCAAGTAAAAAATAAATTTAAAATCTAAATTATGCTCTTTAAGTCATCAATCTCTTCTCTACTATAGTTTCAAGAAAAACTGAGTTAAACTGATACTTTCCTTAATTTTCGTAAGTTACAAGTTTTAGATGAGGTTATTCTATTTTTAGCGCTTCTCCATCTTTGGCTAAATTTCCAACTCTAGAACTAAGCTCGTCCATGTCGCTAAACTACTTTCATCCTACATTAGCTCTAGCTATGCATTTTTATGTCTGCAAAACTGCTAAATTTCAAAGTTGTTGACCCATTCATCCATAATATCGAAGGATTAATATAAAAGTGTTTCCAAATATGTGATATAATCTTCATTGGCCCTTTCTTGTCCATAAGACCAAGGGTCATGACTTTTTCTCTAATCCTTGGAACTATTTATTTTTATTCCTCAACCTTAGTCCTTAATCCCTTCACCAATCCTCAACTTTGGTCATCATTTCCACATAGAACCATGTCTTGGTGCTTATGGCTAGGACCTCGGTACCTCTTCCTATATGCTCCTATATTTCACCTTTGATTTCCTTCTGAGGTCTTCCTTACGTGACTATGTGTCTCATGGAGCCGCCTTTTCACTCCTCTCATTGGTCACTACTGCCAAAATGTCTACCACTGTGTCTTATCATTTTTCAACCCACAGTTTCTACTTGCTACCATAATTTACTTATGGGGTTTGGATATTAGGATGAGTTATCCTGATGGGTTTTCTCGTTTCACTTATGAGCCAATAAACAGTTAGTTGGGTTGAGTTATCTCTAACACAAACCACGTAGCTCACTCCCTAGTAATCTCAGAACTCTTCCTTCTACATTGTTTAAATCTTTTGGAATCAACCTTTAGGGATGATGGCATGCTCACATCATCTCCACCATGTGACGCCATCTGAGTGGTGGCACGTTTCACCTGGAAATGGCCCACTAGGGTACCTGAAAAGTCTAATTTGTTTTCAAAATGTCCACCTCTTATTGGCCCATGTCATGTTGATGTCATCATCTAATCAACTAAATGGTGCCAAGTGTCCTCTAGAGAGGAGAGAGAAAGGGTCTCAAGCCTTGGTTTTGCGCTAATTTCCTTTCTAAAATATTAAGGGGTCCCCGCTTATTTATTTACAAAGCTACCTCTTCTCCATGCATCATGTTTCTTAGGTATAATACCATTGGGCCTTTACCTTCTACGTGCATTTGAAACCTTTCGGGGTACTCCAATCGAGATGATTTGTATACAGGCTCCACCATATGACCAATAAAAAGTGCTTGTCGATTGATTCTTTTAGATCCACATTTTCCAAACTATGAGAGAAAACCATATCATTGTTTATGCACCCCTATATGTGGCTTGTCATATAGATGGAGTGCATAGTGCAATCATCCTCTGACATTGATCTAAAAAATAGTGGTTTCGGAAAACCACCCATTGTGCCACCACCTTACATGTTAACAATCAACCGACAAACCCACACATAGCTACTCTAATCCATCGGTGGGGACACATGGCTCCCTATCTTCCCTTAGAGATTCCCAATAGTTAACTCTCACCACCCACCATTTCTTCCACTAGTTGCTATGGAAGCTTTGGCTAAATGCCAAACTAGACCTACTCTAAATACCTTCAACAGGTTTAGTTACAAATTTGACTTTTGGGGTCCTACATTTGACCGTCTAGATATTCTGATCTAAGGGTCCATTTCTAATCATCCACATAGCGCTAAAAATATTTTTCAGATATCTTTCCATATAAGTGGGTTTCATCTAATTTTAAGTGATCTTCTGCTTGAGAAATGGCTTAAAATTTGTCACTAACCTTGTCCAATTAGCTCCAACACCATTTTTCACCTACATGTGCTGATCCTCCTTCTTCTTGTAGTCTTCTCAAATTTCCCATTAATATGAATGAAAACATCATCAATGATTTTCCCTTTCCATTTATGAAAACATTATTAATGCTTCACCATCAATGACATGATATTTCTAATAATCTCCCACTTTTTTCATTGATGGCAACATCATGATCAAATAAGAACAACATATCCAATGACAATCAATGCATCTCTTGTTTTATTAGCCATAGTTATACCACTTTTGACCTTTATGGTTAGAGATATTTTTGTCTTTTTTTTCTCACCCAAACTTCTCCCCCTTTGACATAAATGGAAAGGATAATAACATGCTTCCCCTATCAACAATCTCCCTCTTTCGTATGAAGAATATTAATTTGAAAGGAGAGGAGTAATTACTCCCAATTTCTTCCTCAAGTAGTTAAGAGGGATCTCTTGCTAAAACAAAAAATGCTAGTACAACTGAGCCATGAAAAAAATAATGCCCTCTGGTCTAAGCCATAGCTAGGCTTACATTCATAAAAGTTCCATCATAGACACATACACCTGGCCTCTACCAACAAACTATCCTATGACTAACACTATCAACTTGTCAAAGGTGATTTCATAAAAAACATAGAGGGTGTTGGACACCTAATCCTCAATGGGTTAATGTGGAAGCCGAATGGACAAAAGCAGTCCAAGAGACCTTGGGATGTGAAACCCAATGGTCACATATTTTACTATAAATGTATATCTCTTGTTAATAAAAATTGGCGTCTCATGATTTATCTTTCATATTGTTCTTGCTACCCATGTGTGTTCAACATGGTATCAGAGCCAAAGGTCTTGAGTTTGAATCACACCCGGCTCACGCTGCTGGGAGATTGTTAGGCATTGGATAATCCAATGCTCCCCGTGTGTTTCGTGACATGGACTAACCGCCACTCGAGGATCCGTTAACTGTGGCGATGCATCCGTTTACTAACACCTGTGGGTTTTGGTGTAACAACAATCATGATCCCAACAAGTGGTATTAGAGCAGGAGATTGCTGGTCCTACTCCAATTTGAGCCACTTGTTTTGTGGCCTCTATATATATGTTAGTTATGCCTTTCTCCTAATCAGAATTGAGTAGAATTTCCACCTTATAAAGTGTTTTACTGTGCGCAGACCTACCAGTTCTGCCCATTACCTGTAACACTCCATTAATTCATTGTCTACCAGAAATCTGTTGCCTCTCCTACCTAACCTCTGGCGCTGTATATGCTGCACCTAAATCTGTCTATTTTAAGACTCTATGTCTAAAATTCCCTGCATTTTATCTGCCGTACCTACGCTCTCTCTACCCGCGCTCTCATTCTATGCCATATTCCATTTATAAAACCTGCGCTTATCATTAAACTGTCGCCTGGCATTCACCTGACATGCGTTGGACTTTGTGCTAAACATTGGTCACCTGACATTTAATTGACATACTCTTATGAAGCTGGTGGATATTGTGGATTGTGTCAATTTATGACAATCGAATTATAACATTACAACGATTATCTGATTTGTCTAATTGCTTAAATAGTTTAACTTTGTATTTGAGTCCGAACGGGCACTGTTGTCTATAGCGCGTGCACAAATATATAACCTTGAAACTATTAAAACGCCCATCCTAGAGGATTCGAATAGCCACTCGCCTGTTATATAATCCTTACCAGATCTTCACCCGCTCTTTGTTCTTCCACCTTCTTGTTGTTTTTCATGGCAATGCCTTTACCAACCACACTTGATGTTGAATGTAATCTTACGTTAACTTTCAAGTGAGGATGTAGTGTTCTCACCGAGCCAAGACCATTGGACAGAGATAAAAATGAAGGCCATACAGTTCCAGTAAAGTGTATAAGTGCACGCATTGATGATTTGTTAAACTACTACCTAATGTATACAGTGATATGCACACCATTGGCATCGACAACAGGGATGGATTAGGCAGTGGTTTATAAATCAATACGAAGTGGATCCTTGTGCTTGACTGCTATGGTATCCTCAAATTCTGATGAATTATGTTTACATCTTTTTGGGATCTGGCCTATTCAAGATGGAGCTATGTACTGTCATTCATTCAACGGATTCCTTATTCACCTCGAAGGTTTTGCATGAGGCTGGTTCAGTAGGTTTTGGTGACATGATACTTACCCATAAAATTGATGAAGTTGAATGTTCGGTGAAGGCAATTGAAGCCTCGGTTGAACATTCACAATCATTAGAGGCATCTCCACGATATAGTTGAGCTGAGATTATTGAATTGTTGTACATCCTATTTTTCTCATTTGTAACAGTAAAATTAGATTTCATAAATCTCCTTTGAGAGATATTAACACTGCGTGTGAGAGAGATTGGCTACTCCGTTGATATTAACACTGCGCGTGAAT
>APFE030124378.1:2706-18457 GCA_000404065.3 Pinus taeda
GAATACTTCATGGTAAAGGTATGGTAGAAGGTATGAGTAATAACTCTCTGGATTTTGATTTCTGTGAAAATTGTGTATATGGGAAGAAAAATCAGGTGATTTTCCCCTCTAGTGGTAAAAGGGTGAAACATATATTAGAGCTTGTGCACAGCGATGTGTTTCGACCTGTGAAGGTTCCATCACTGGGTATGTCTATGTACTATGTATCATTTATAGATGACTTCTCAAGGAATACATAGATATATTTCCATAAGAAGAAATATGAAGTCTTTGACAGGTTTAAAGAATTTAAGGCTCTTGTGGAAAACCAGACAGAGAAGAAGATAAAGGTGCTGAGGACAAATAATGGTGGAGAGTTTTGCAGTAAGGAATTTGAAGAATTTCGTAAGAAGTGTGGTATAGCATGGTAGAAGACTACTCCATATACACCTCACCAAAATGGAGTTGCAGAAAGAGTGAACAAGATGTTGATGGAAAGGGCAAGAAGCATGCTCAGTGGTGCCGAGTTAGGAGAAGAATTCTAGGCAGAGGCAGTGGAGACAACATGTTACCTAATCAATAGATCACCTTCATCAGCTTTGGAGGATAATACTCCACAAGAGGTATGGGCTGGTAAGAAACCCTCTCTTTTACATCTGAGGGTATTTGGATGTGATGCATATGTACATGTTCCAAAGGAGAAACGAACCAAGTTGGATAGTAAATCTGAAAAAGTGCATCTTTATTGGGTATAAGGATGGTTTAAAGGGTTATAAGCTTTGGAACCCAGTAACAAGGAAGGTGGTGTATAGCCGAGATGTGGTGTTCAGAGAGGTGAAAGATGTTATTAAACATGAAGTCCAACCAAAGGAACTTGAGAAGATAGAGTTGAGCTAAAGGAGGAAGAATCAGACTCTACAATAGAGGAGGAATCAGAAGATGAAGAGCCATAAACTCTGGGTGTGAAAAGATCAGTTCCAGAAAGAAGGCAGCCAAAAAGGTCCATCTACTTTCTGTTCAAATTTTGCTTTATCTATTACTGATGATGATCCTAGAACTGTGAAGGAAGCAATAAATTTAGAGGATGGAAAACTCTGGAAAGAGGCCATGGTTGATGAAATGGCATCTTTGCACAAAAATGAGCGTTGGAATTGGGTGGAGTTGTCAACTAGAAGGAAAACCATTGGTAGCAAATGGGTGTTCAAGAGGAAGACAAATGTAGAAGGAAAGGTGGAGAAATACAAAGCTCAGTTGGTAGCAAAAGGCTATTCCTAGGTGCTAGGAACTGATTTTGGTGATTTTTTTTTCTCCTGTTGCCAAGGTAGCTTCTATTAGATTACTTTTATCTATTGCTACTGCTTTTGATTTTGAGGCAAAATAGATGGATGTGAATAAAACATTTCTTCATGGGGATCTAAAAGAGGAGATCTACATGAAGAAACCTGAAGGCTTTGTGGTGAAGGGTAAGAAAGAATTGGTATGCAAGTTTAAAAAGTCTCTCTATGGGTTAAAACAGTCACTAAGGATGTGGTATTAGAAATTTGATACAATTATATGGGGACTTGGCTTCACCAGAAGCAAAGTAGATCACTGTGTGTATTTTAAATTAATTGATGACCATGTTATTTATCTAGTCTTGTATGTGGATGATATGTTGTTGGTTGGAAATGACAAAGAAATTATCCAGAAATTTGAAGACCCAATTGTCTTCAAATTCGCATGAAGATCTTGGTGTTCAACTATATTTTGGGCATGGAATAAAAAAAGATCGAGTAAAGACGGAAGTTCTAGTTAAACCAAAGAAGTATGTCGAGACAATATGCAGAGGTTTATATGCCAGGATAGTAAACCGTGAATTCCTATTCCTGTAGGTGTAAAGTTATCTGCTGAATAGTGTCCCAAGACACAAGAAGAGGAAGAGGATATGTCTCGTGTTCCATATGCAAGTGCAGTCGGTAACCTGATGTATGTGATGGTCTGTAATAGACCAGACATTACACATGTGGTGGAAGTATTGAGAAAGTTTTTGTCAAAACCATGGAAGGAGCATTGGACAGTAGTGAAGCGGGTTTTCAGGTATTTGCGTGGCACTAGTGATTATAGTTTTTGCTACAAAGGAAGACCAGGATTGGATAGAGTTTTGAATATCCATGGCTTTTGTTGATGCAGATTGAACTGGAGATCTGGATCAAAGAAGATCTACAAGTGGGTATGTGTTTAACCTATTTGGAGGTGTAGTCAGTTGGATGAGTAAGAAACAATTTATGGTGGCACTATCAACTACAGAGGCAGAATACATGGCAACCACTCATGCAAGCAAAGAAGCAGTTTGGTTGTAGAGATTGTGTTCAAGTATGGAGTTAGTACAGGGAGCTATAAGGATAAACTGTGACAGCCAAAGTGCAATTTTCTTGTCAAAGAACCCTGCTTACGATTCAAAGACAAAGTGTTGAAAATTGGCAACAAGAAATTGCTAAAAATAGCACTACTAAAAATAGTAGTTTGGGCATCAGTGCTGGATTGGGCAATAGGGAATGAAAAATGGAAGTGCTAAAAATAGAAGTTCTATTTTTAGCAGTTTAAGTTGGATTCCTATTTTTAGACAATCCCTAATCTAAACTAAGAAGTAAAATTCGAATTTGGTCTTACTAGCAGTTTGAATATTAATTAATTAATTCTCCATGAATTAATTAGTTAAGGAAAATTAAACTTGAAGTCTTTGTGAGAACATGCAATAATTACTCCACTGTTTGGGGAATGTGTCCTTGATTTGCTCTAGCGATTGAGGAATTAAGGATGAGTTCTATATTGAGAGGATTAGTTGACTTAGTTTAACTTAGTCAAGTTCAGTTAGATTAATTTAACAAGTTAAATTAATGAGATATAGTTTGTTGATGCTTGCATGCATGTGATAATTATTATTTTCAGATAACTAAGTATTCTCTCATGGATAACTGATGCATGGCAGTTCAGACAGAGACCCAGTTGAGATCAAAGAAGGGACAATGTACTATCAGTTGGATGAATATTTTTCCTATAAAGGAAGCTCATCCATGATGGGGATTTATCTCCTTCAGGTTGTGCAGTTATTTTAGAGGTCACTGTTCTGTGTGAGGTGAGAATCACACAGGTTGCAATTGGAGGACCCAGGAAAAATTGTTCATAGAAATAGGAGGTTTAGAGGGTAGAGGAGAAGGTTTGTGAGAAGCCTTTGATTGTCTATCTTCAACAGAAGGATTTTACTGAGAGATGGATAGCTTCCGAGATAAGGCTTTGTGTAATCCAGACATATTTCCACTTGTATGATAATATAGAGATGGGGTTTTAGGCTGGTGCTTTCCCCTAGTTATATCTTCTATGTTATGTGTGTTTGATTTCTCCATATCAGTTATATGTGTTCTTATTGATGTTGCTCATGTTTGATTAAGCTTTCACTAAATTGGTTGTAGAATTAGATCTAGTATTATGCTTTAGTAGATTGCATATATTAGTTTGATCTACAGGTGGTGAAATTTCTACATGGTATCAAAGCTATCTGATTTGTAGAAAAATATTACATGGTATCAGAGCTAGCTGATGTGTAGAAAAAATTCTACAAAATTCTACATGGTATTGGAGCACAGGTGATCAAGGAAGAACAATATACAAGAAGAGGAGATTTCAAAGTTTTGAGTTTTGGGCCGAGAGTTTGCAGAGCAGATCTGAAAATTTTTGTACAAAATTTTTACAAACAAATAGCAGATTTGGATTCCTTGCTGAAAAATACCCAAAATAAAAAGAAAAATCAGCTGAATCGGAGTTCAGAGGAGGGAGATATCATTGATTTAAAATCAACTCTTTTTCCAAAAAAAATCGTGACGGCGGGAAATATGAAGCAAATTGGTGTGCTAGCTAAGAACCTATATGCACTTGAGGTACAAGATGCATGCAAAGCCTTAAGCAGCAAGGCAAAGCTTAGATACTTGGTCGTTGAGAGGGAGAGTATATTACCTCTCAACATACAGCACCAGAAGAAGTCTCAGACGATTGTACAGGAGCCACGCTTGGTGCAGTAGCTTCAGAAGGTTATGGAGCAGCCACAATAGGGGAAGCTGAGTGGAGATCGAGTAGAGACATATACTCATGCAGAGACCTCCAGTAGGGGGAAACTTCGAGCCAGGTGGGCTGAGGGATCACATGCAACCATACCTCCAGGTAGGAGGTGTGGCGATGTGGAGTGATCGTCCCAAGGAGGAGGGGCAGGATCCTTGAGGTACCCAACCACTTGGATGAGACTTTGCTATAGGAGCCCTGATGTGGAGTAGTAGGAACTGACTGATTGGGTAGATACAGATGCAGATGGAGCAACAGAGAGAGCTACATTACAGGGAATCCCAGGATAGCACAGATCATGTAGGCTGCAGCAATGCGAGAGGCAGAAGTGTGTTGCATAGTGAAGGGTAGCACAGAGAAGGGTGCAATGGTGCAAGATGCATGGAGATGTTGCAGTGGCATAGAGGTCAGAGAGGGAGCACTTGTCAGCTGCAGGTAGAGCTTCAGCATCAGAGTATGTTTCTAGCCCAACAGAGAGGTCAATTGGGAGTTTTTTTGTTCCAAGAGTTGTTGGAGCAACCACACTTTGTAGAAGTGTTGCATGTAGAACATTCCAAAGGTACAGGATCGAGTTCGAGAGGAAGCCTTTCTTGTTGAGAGGGAGTGTTGAAAATTGGCAATGAGAAATTGCTAAAAATAGAAGTGATAAAAATAGCACTGCTAAAAATAGCAGTTTGGGCATCAATGCTGGATTGGGCAACAGGGAATGAAAAATGGAAGTGCTAAAAATATAAGTTCTATTTTTATTAGTTCAAGTTGGATTCCTATTTTTAGACAGTCCCTGATCTAAAATAGAAAGTAAAATTTGAATTTGGTCTTACCAGCAGTTTGAATATTAATTAATTAATTCTCCATGAGTTAATTAGTTAAGGAAAATCAAACTTGAAGTCTTTGTGAGAACATGCAATAATTTCTCCACTGTTTGGGGAATGTGTCCTTGATTTGCTCCACCGATTGAGGAATTAAGGATAAGTTCTATATTGAGAGGATTAGTTGACTTAGTTTAACTTAGTCAAGTTCAGTTAGAGTAATTTAACAAGTTAAATTAATGAGATATAGTTTGTTGATGCTTGCATGCATGTGACAACTATTATTTTTAGATAACTGAGTATTCTCTCATGGATAACTGATGCATGGCAGTTTAGATAGAGACCTAGTTGAGATCAGAGAAGGGACAATGTACTATCAGTTGGATGAATATGTTTCCTATAAAGGAAGCTCATCCATGATGAGGATTTATCTCCTTTAGGTTTGTGTAGTTATTTCATAGGACAGTGTTGTGTGTGAGGTGAGAATCACACAGGTTGCAGCTGGAGGACCTAGGAAAAGTTGTGCATAGAAATAGGAGGCTTAAAGGGTAAAGGAGAAGGTTTGTGAGAAGCCTTTGACTGTCTATGAGCAGCAGAGTGATTGTACTAAGAGCTGGATAGCTTCCGAGCTAAGGCTTCGTGTAATCCGGACATGTTTCCACTTGTATGATAATACAGAGATGAGGTTTTAGGCTAGTGCTTTCCCCTAGTTATATCCTTTGTGTTATGTGTTTTTGATTTCTCCATATCAGTTATATATGTTCTTATTGATGTTGCTCATGTTCGATTAAGCTTCTGCTAAATTGGTTGTAGAAGTAGATATAGTATTATGCTTTAGTACATTGAATATATCAATTTGATCCACAAGTAGTGAAATTTCTACATGGTATCAGAGCTAGCTGATTCGTAGAAAAATTCTACATGGTATCAGAGCTAGCTGATGTGTAGAAAAATTCTACAAAATTCTACACAAAGCACATTGATGTTTAGTATCACTTTGTGAGGGATATAATAGAATACAAAAAGGTGTTGCTGGTAAAGGTGGACACTTTGAAGAATACTACAGATGCATTGACAAAATATGTGAGCTCTGAGAATTTCTCTTGGTGTAGAGAAACAATGGGCATTGCAAGACTGGATAAATGACTAAGCTCTCTTGTGCCCCCCTATGGAAAGAAAACAACAAGTGGGAGAATGTTGGGTTGTGTTATATTCTTTCCATGACTAGCCCATGTAGTTAACGGGGGGTTAGGAGGGGGCCGGAGCACCCCCTTCGTTGTGTCGATTGCGTAGCAGGGGGAGTCATAGGGGGTTTGAGGGGTGCAGGTAACCCTACTCTATGGGGTTCGGGGCAGCGCCCCGGAAAATTTTGGTTTTGGACCTTGTGTTAGGTTGGGTGGACCTACCTATGGTTTTGTGCATGATTTTCACACATGGTTTTGGACGCGATGGTTTTTAGTCCATGGTTTTGGACACGATGTTTTTCGGTCCATGGTTTTGGACGTGATGGTTTTTGGTCCATTGTATTGGATGCTTCAGCATGTATAAATATGTATTGTAACATTGAAAGGAAAATAATGAAAAGTCAAGTTGGTAGTCCCAATTTTGGGATCTAGGGGAAAATCTCTGTGTATATGTGTTTTATGTGTTATGCTCTCGCATTGTTTATTTTCCAGTGTTTAAGAATTCATATGTAGGTAATTTATGTACAGGGATAAAACCTACAAAAAAGGTAAGCAGCTTGAAGAAAGTGTGTGGGTTCGCAAGGCTCCTATAAAGGAACTTGAATTTGATTTCGAGCGCGCGAAGGAGACATTCATGGAAGCTAAGAAGAGCTTCACGAAGGCCTCCACTTCAGGTAGTAAGGATCAACTAGAGTTGGAGATGGATCCTTCAATACTCACTACCTTTCTAGAGACATGCAAGAAGTTGTTGCGTGACAGCGAAGCAGTGAAAGGACTGCAAGAACTCATCACTAGATGTACTGGACCAGGGGAACCGTGCGTAGTACGCAAACTTGAAAAGCATGCATTGCAAACAGGAAGGGAAATGAGATTGATTGCGCAAATCGGAGAATATGAAATGGACCAAGTGATTCTAAATCTAGGATCAGATGCGAATGTACTACCAAAGCATACATGGGAACACATGGGCAAGCCCACGTTGTAATGGTCCCCTATTCAATTATGAATGGAAAACTAGCAGAAGATCCTATCGATGGGAAGATTGCAGGGAATAACAGTAGATATCGAAGGTGCGAGCATGCTTGCAGATTTTGAAGTGATAGAGATTGTCGATGACAGCAATCCCTATCCCGTGCTACTGGGAATAGATTGGGACACTGATATGAACGGAGTGATAAATCTAAAGAAGCGCAAAATGATTTTTGAGAAAAAGTCACTATGCATAGTGGTACCTTTAGACCCTGCGAAAGGATCACGCTACACAGAGCTAGTGTGAGATGACGAGAGTGATGATGAGCTAGACTGTATCTACAAGATAACTGCTTAGGAACAGGATTTGGTAAATCCTACAGTGGATGACAAGATTTCAAGGGAGCGTGAAAGCTCCTACACATCTGATTCGGATGAGGAAACAGAACAATGGAAGAACCGGTTACATGAGGTAACCACGCTCAATTGCAACATGATGGTAAGATCGTTGCATTGCGTGACAATGGAGGTAAGGGATCTACCTATGTATGACTTGTTGACAGCGGTGGATGAATTCCTGACCAAATTTGAAAGCGAAGTGCTAGAACAGCAGTGGTTCGATGCTCTGAAATGGGCACTACGCGCTACGCATGCAAAGTGGTGGTGTACGCATCAGAGAAGTATTGAGAGCTAGCGTGAATGCATAAATATGATGCACTTACGATTTGGGAAGCCTCATATATGGATGAAAGCTAGACATGATGAACGAAATAGCCTGCACGCCACCTTTCCAGATGGGTACAAACATATGGTACGCAGCTTGCATGAACGCACATCGCTCTCACGATAGGAAACAGGAACAAAAAGCAAAAGAAAGCAAGACAAGTGTGCGAACGATGAAGTATGATACAACCTAGCAGACCAAAAACCATACACAGGGAAGCCTTTGACAAAGTGTGTGAAGTGCTGAACAGGGTCCACCATGTGAGACACACCGACTGGGACTTGTGCGTACTAGTGGTTGTATGGGCTTATAGGACCGTGTGTGAAACTCTGACTCCGCAAGCACTTCCGAAGCTGAAGTATGAAGCAGGAGCTGTAGTCCCCGTGGAGCATGCGAAGTTGAGTCCATGCATAACAACACCCATAGATACGACGGTCTGCATAGACTGGAACAAATAAATCACACAGCTACAAGAAACATAACATATAAGACTTGAGGAAGAAATCCAACGGGGAAACTTTAGACTTCGCGAACTTGAAAAAGACTGGGTATGGCTAAGGGATAAAAGTGCTTTAATGGACGCAGACGTCAAGAAGATGGAAAACGAAATAAAGGAAGCATTCTCGTTGAAAAATCAAGGATGGAAAGACAAGGTGCGTACGATCATACTGACAAATTGGAAAACTATCGTCATGAACCGGTTATTCTGCTACCTTGGCTTGGACTGCATATTTCCAAACATAGTGACCAGGGTAGCGCATTGCAAATAGTAGAGTGTGTGATACTGGTCACCACAATAGAAGATAGGGATTCTCTGTGAACCATGCTGGAAGATGGGATGGAGCCCCACACGAGTGGTGCGACCACCTAACTAGCCATACGAAGAACAGTCTTAGTGCTCCAAGCAGTTGAAAGGGAGTGCGAGACTATAAAATATCTACCTAGGAGATGCGTGAAATTGAAGATGCATGTAGAATCAGAACGTCACAAGGTTCCCAACCGCGCATGGAGGGTTGCGGTGTCGCGCAGTTGGCTAGGAAGTGACTGTTGAGGTCACTATTCATGATGGGATGTGCAATTTGAGGCCAAATGGAGTGGGCGACAGGCATTTAAGACGCGAGTTATGGGCAATATTTGGGAAAATATGCCGCCAAGAAAGCATTAATGGCTCGAGATTGTGGTAACAGTCGAATTCGAATTCAAAAGGTGCTATGAAATTCAAAGGGTTAGCCAGCAAACAACATTTGGTCATTTGAGAATTGAGCGCTTGAGCAGAGCACTGAGCATTGAGAGCCGAGCAATAATTTAGCCCCTATGTTTGAGAGTGACAAAATACAGCCTAGATATGATGACGGCCACTGAGGATGGGTTGGGAATTGAAGAGGTAACCACCGGCGAGGCTGTGCAGACCCAAATGGTGGAGGATGTTCCAAAAGGTGCCGGGGTGGTGACAGAAATCTCCAAATCACCACAAACAATGAGGAACAAGAAGGATAAATAGGCAATGGGTCCAATACGAATGTCCCTGAGGAATTTGCAGCACAACAAACTATCAATGGCAGAGAAGGGGAAAGCAGTCACAATAGAAACGGATGAGGAAGAATAATACTTGCAGGCCTTGATCGCCGCAACAGAAGAAGAAGAAGACATGGAGGATGATATCCAACCGTTATACTTTGCAACAAAACTATTGTGTATGTCCCTCCATGAAAAGGGAAAACCAAAGTATCGAAGGACTTGGATGAAACGAAGAGTTCACTCCAGACCCCACTCCTCCTAGATGGCATTGTATTTGAGGGCACACACCTAGGCCACGTGTGAACCATGAAATTTGAAGACTGGGACCTCACTGACCATGAGAAGTTCCTGCACCTATAGATCGGGAACCTAATGAATTAGAATACTGAGGGGGCTGTGATAACGTTAGAGCCGTGAAAATCGTTGCGTAGTGTGGAAAAGGCCGAGTCGCTGCACTTGTTATGGATACCACATTTCCACCGCGCGCCCATCACCATTTTCGTCATCAGGCAGCTGCTCTGTCTAGTGCATGATGGGTATCTATGGCTGGAGGAGCCTATTCCCATCATGGCAGACCTCATTCACCGCATCTCTCGGCTCCCCTGTAAAGGAAAGGACCCCATGGCCATAGCTGGAAAAGGTAGCAATTTGGCTCTTGCAGAAGCCATCAAGGAAAAATATAAGCTAGAGAAGAAGAAGTGGGGCTATGCCATCTCCAACATCAAGGAAAAAGGGGTGCACGTTGTTAGCACCTAAATCCACCTTAGGCTTAAGGAAGGCAAAATTCAGGGTAACCACAAACCACGCTCAGTCTGGTAGCTAGCCCTACCAGAACAGGAGAGGGCTCTCTCCGAGTCACGCTCAATGAATAAACAAACGATATGGTCTGAGATGAATTACAGTGAAATATTGATTTAGGCTAGTAAATAAATATGGATAAAGAAGCAAATTTTATAAATGACTGAGTTTCTGGGATGTATGGGACCAAGGAACAACAATGAGTAGAGAATTTAATACAAAGGCACATATTACTTCGTGAGGCAAGACAGGCCGAAAGTCTAGCAATTTAATTTGAAATAATGAAAAATGGAAAGATTGTTTAGGAGGGTGAAAAGCGCATGAACAACAAGAATCCTTTTCAAGAGAAGAAGAACACAGAACATGAAATTTTCCCACAGGCAGAGCAATAAACATGAATTCTACCTTATCTTAGAAAATTTCACTGAAATGAATATGAATGAACTGTGAAACATAACGAAATACATATGAAACATAAAGAGAACACATTTGATACACTCACACCACAAGAATCTCATGAAACAGAGCCGCTGCCTTTCATTAATCCTCTATCAAAATATACAATGAAGAACTGAGTTTCTCTCCCATAGTCTCCCAGAAATTACAAGCCAACCAACCCTTTGCAAATGGTTTGCATACAATAAATAGACTATGCCATGAGGAAATAGAATGACCAAGAGTTGGGGAGTTTTTCGAATCATTACAAAGTGGAACTGGAAAGCCAACCATTAGTTACAGGTGCAGCGTTACAGAAATGACAAATGGCTTGGGTGACTGCTCGCCTTCCTTTGCCACTTGGAAAGAAGCCAACCTTTAGTGGAAATACTTTAAATTTTGCCTTAGGTGCCTGTTGATGCCCCGAAAATCGTTGCATCAACATCGGGGGATAACCACCCGGTCCGTACCTTAATACAGCTCCTTTTCCATTTGGGATGGTGGCTCCGACTAGACACTACAACAAAACCCTGTGATTAGCATCCCTTTTTGCTTCCTTTTTTGCATCTAGAGACCATTTTTGGTGCTATTTGTGTCCATTTATCAAATATGGTGCAAAACTTGTGGCAAAGTTTTCACCGAGTTTTGCACCAAGTCTTACATCAAGTTTAGCACCAGGTATTGTAATAAGTTTTGCACCAGATTTTACACCAAGTTTTACACCACGTTTTATGCCAAGTTTTGTGCCATCCTTTGCACCATGTTTTGCATCAATTTTGGCACCTAATTTTGTTTTACCATCTTTTTCATCCTCTATTGCATCCACTTTTTGTGCCTACACTTGCATCAACTTTTGCATCATCTCTTGCATCCTCTTTTGCATCATTTTTTAAATCATTTTTTGCATCCATTTTTTCATATCTTTTGCATCCCCTTTGTTCCAAGTTTTGCATCGACGTTTGTGTCTAGTTTTTGCATCTAATTTTTCATCTACTTTTGTTGCATTGAATTTTACATCTTATTTTGCATCCATATTTACATCCTCTTTTTCATTTGTTATTGTGTCCACTATTACATCCATTTTTCTTGTGCCATAATTTTCACCTAGTTTGACACCTCCCTTTCCACCCTTTTTTGTTTCTAAATTTGCATCCACGATTGTATCCTCATATACATCTAGTTTTTCATTGACTTTTACATCTATTTTTAATCCCTTTTTATATCCACTTTTATGTCAAGATTTGCATCAGGTTTTGTGTCTTGTATTGCATCTACTTTTGCATAGAATTTTGTTGTATCAACTTTTGCATCATATTTTACATCCATTGTTGCACCCATGTTTATGCCCACTTTTACATCCCTTTTTGCATCCTATTTTTCATCTTCATTTGCTTCTTTTTCTGTATCTATCATTACATCCACTTTTGTTGTGACACAGTTTGTGCCATGTTTTGTACTTACTATTGTACCCACATTTTCTTCCAAATTTGCATCCATCTTCACATCCTCTTTTGCATAAAACATTGCATCTATTTTTGCATCCACTTTTGTGTTGGGATTTGCATCTCATTTTGTATCTTCTTTTGCATGTACTTCCATTGCATCCATATTTTTCATCCAATTTTGTTTCTCATGTTGCACCCGTGTTTGCATCCACTTTTACATCCCTTATAGCATCTTGTCTTGGATCTAAGTTTGCATCTTTTTTTTTTGTCTATTATTACATCCACTTTCTCATCCACTTTTTTTTTGCTATGATTTGTGCCATATCTGATTCCTATTGTTGCAACCCACATTTTCTTCCACTATTGCATCCACATTTGTATCCTCTTTTGTGTCCAAGTTTGCATCAAATATTGTTTATGTTTTTTGCATCCCATTTCGAATCTACTTTTACATCCACTTTTGATTTGTCCAATTTTGCAACTAATTTTGTGTTCACTATTGCACCCATGTTTGGCCCATGTTTACATCCTTTTTTTCATCCAAATTTTCTTCCTTTTTGCATTCAAGTTTGTGTCCTTTTTTTTTTACATTCATTGTAGTATCCACATTTGTTTCACCACAATTCATGCTAAGTTTTATGCCTACTATTGTGCCCATGTTTTCTTCCACTTTTTTATCCATGTTTGAATCATATTTTGTGTTCAAGTTTGCATCAACTATTGCATCTAATTTTTCATCCACTTTTGTGTCAATTTTTTTGTCTTGTTCTGCATCTACTTATGTTGTGTCCACTTTTCATCCAAATTTATGTTTATTTTTACGCCCATTTTTTTTGTTCACTTTTTCATCCCTTTTCCAACACACATTATATTTTTGCATTGATTGTATTTCTTATGACATTGAAAATTATGAACAACTAATGACAATGTCAATAATTATAACGATTATGATAATGAAGATGATGACGATGACATGAATTGTGATTGTTATGATAATGACAATGATGATAAAGATGATGAGAGTTACAATGACAATGATGATGATGATGCTAATGACCTTGGCCATTCTTCCCAATTTTTAAATGTTTTCATGGTCAAAATCATAATAACTATCTTTGGCGCATCTCCAAAGTCATCATCATCTGATCATCATTATCATTAATTTCATCTTGTCAGCCATCAAGAACAATAAAGGCATAAAGGATATGATGATGTTCTCCATGAAGAAGATGACAAAAAATTATGATAAAATATATAAGTATGATGATGGGGATGATGACAATTATAATGACAATGATAATGGTAGTAATGATGATGATCATCGATCATCTCTAAAAAATAAAGTTGTTATTTTTCTTGCATATATCATGTGTCCTGACAACCCTTTTCGAGCACTCATAACATTTTTTAGGTTGATGATATTTCTTATGATGCCTATAATTATGAACAATTGATGAAAATATCCATAATCATGATGATGATGATGATGATGAAGACATGAATGGTGATTATGATGATAATGAAATGATGAAAATAATGATGAAATTGATGGTGGTGATGATGGCGATAATGAAGATGATGACCCTCCCTATAAACTAGGGAGATACTCATAATGAGACAAGAAAGTACTCTCAAGTTGAAATATTCATGTAAGAAGGGATCTAGATTGATAAGCATCAATAATGATTTACATCATCATAGCCAACATTGTCAAAATAGTAAGGCCTTGACTAACAAGTTTATCTCTCCATTAGATCAGAGCACAATGTTGGGATGCATAAATTTGGACACCACTGCCTCTCTAGGCACTTACCCCACCAGGTTGTTCACCAGGTATGTCCTCACATGATCATTTCCTAATCCACTATCATAATATTTGACACCAGGGAATGCCAATCCTCATGACTGTTCTTATCTTGGATTCATGTACTTGACTTATGATGATTAGTCCTAGTCAAAGTCCAAATTCTCAAAGAATATTGGTCCCGGATGTTTATCCAATCCACCATTCTCCCTACTAGGCTTACGATTGTTAGTCCTGGCCATAGTACATTAAACATGGATAATATGGTGTTTACCCTCACTCCCTCTCAACCAGAGAGGAGACATCCACAAGCATAAGATTTTCTCAAGAATACCCATCATTTTCATAGAGAATAACATCATTAAATTGTTTTCATCACATGACACCTTTATGATTAAGCATTCATAGATTTGTGGCAAAATATTTCCCATTTTGTCATCTGTGATCAAATAAAATAAAAAAGTGAAAGCCAAAATCATTAAAGATACACTATGTTGATTTATCTAAGTCTAAACTCTAAGGTTGAAGTGAAAATTCATGTAAATCTTATATCTACGAGTTGTGCCAAACTTATGAAAACCTTATTCCCTAAGTCCTATATTTAAGAAATTGAAAAAGAAAGAAAAATAAGGGCCAATGAATGGTAACTCATGTATTCACTCCCTCTTTAGAAAATATATGAATATATACACTCCTAGTCACACTTGATCACATGTTTGTGATGGTTAAATCATGAATTACTCTTTTCTCCTTGCATTTTCACTTCATCATTTAAGCACCTAATTGAGGATGTAGGGAATGCTTGTTGCCTAAGGCTTTCATGTCTACTATTGGTTTACTTATGTCACACTACTGTCAATTTATGTGACGGGGTGAAATACATAAGTTTGTGGAGTTATTAGAGTGGTGTATTAAGTTAGTCACCACACACACATGTATCACATCTCATTGATCCACATGTGTGTGTTGGAGACTCATTGCTTGACAACTTTAATGGAGACTACTTTATGGCTTTAATGGTATAGCTTACAAAATATCTTATTAAACATTGCGATTCATCCTTTCTTTTCCTTGAGACACTTGATAATATTGAAGTCACTCCCAATAATCCATGGAGATGGGGAGTATGAATTACTTGTGCTAGAAATAGAATTGAGAAATAGAGGTTTTCCATTTGCAATATTGGAGTCATAGACATTGGATACACGGTAGTAGTCCTCGATGTCAATTAACTAAAATTGTATTGTCAATAATGCAAAAAGAGGTAAACATATTGGTAACCTTGATGTCTTGATCATTCCAAATAATAACCATTCCACCAAAGTATCTCTAAGCATCAGTCGCTACTACTTGGAAATTCCTCCCCCATTTTCTAATTATATGAGGTAGAACCTCACTTAATATTTTCGCTTCTTATATCAACATTATTGATGGGTTCTTTGCATACCATTTTTCTTTTAAGAGCCTTTGTTTTCCTTTACTATTGAGGCCCCTCATGTTCCATGAGACTATTTTCATTGAGAATTTACATAGAAAGGAAATATAATGTGACTAAAAAAAAATGTCTCAAGATTTAGGAGCTTGGACAATTCCACTTCATGACTCCTATATTTCCTTAACCTGGGACCAAATGGTGAACTTGATGGCCTTGAGGGAAATTGACCAAAGAAAATCTAAAAAAGAGGTGACTTTTGACTTTATCACATACAATTTAATATACTAAAAAAAATATCCATAAAAATTTCATCAATCAATGAATCATTAAAAAAAATATCCAAAACAATTTCATCAAGCAATGAATCATTGCATTATAAAATACAATCTATAAACATTTTGGGAACGTTTTGCTAAAACATGCTAAAAAGCCAACATATTTAACAATAATATGGACAATAACACATTTTGATAAATTAAAAAACATATTATCAAGCCTAAAAAATGTCACTAACAGAAAACTATAAAGCATGCAACTAATGGAAGTGACCACTCAAGGC
>APFE030124380.1:7213-29853 GCA_000404065.3 Pinus taeda
TAATACAACCTGCGATCCTAATATTTATAAAAGTAATAAATTAAATATAAATGTAAATTTTGAATATTAAAATATATTTAACCATTTAACCTTTTTAAAGATTATGAATATAAAATTATATCAAAAGCTTAAGATTAAAAGAAAATATAACAAAAACAAAAGAAAAAAACTATGTATTTTTAAAAATTCATATATTGCACTTAAAAAATACCATGGAAAGGATTTAATTTGATATTTTATGAAATCAAAATCCAAAACAATCCACTTATATTTATGCTAATAGCCTAAATATTAGATAAAATAAATGGATTATTAATAAAAATATATGATATATATAAATAAATATTTAATTATTAATTGATATTATAA
The DNA here is from genome assembly GCA_000404065.3 of Pinus taeda. NCBI lineage: Eukaryota > Viridiplantae > Streptophyta > Pinopsida > Pinales > Pinaceae > Pinus > Pinus taeda. The sequence goes on from APFE030124380.1 coordinate 7,583, forward strand.
TTATTAATTATGAGTGAGAGAGAAATATAATCAAATTGATCTTGCACGATGCATGAATATTCATCAAACCTCATCATTTAACTTAGTGAGAAGAGTTTCAAAATCACTAAAACTACAAATAAGAGCTCTCAAGATGTTGTGAGAGACTGATCTAAAAATGAGATCTTAGATTACTTTTAAGGTATTACACACTCATGTGCATGGATTTGCTTATATTACTTAGTGCAACGGATCGATAAGATTGCGAATAATATAGATGATGAGCAGTTAGAGAAACATAATAGACAAACACATATAACATAGCAAGTTTAATATGGAGTTCACCCAAAACTCTTGGGCTACGTCTCTTGGTCCAGCTTTCAATGGTGACCTCTTTATTATGTATCAAGAGCAGAGTTTTACAAAATGTGAGCTCAAATTAAGTCTCAACACAACAGATACAAAACAGCAGGAGTTTGCTTGAATCCCTCAAACCTCTCTGAGTACACAGACTCTCCCTCTCACTCTCTGTACATAGACTCTCCCTCTCACTCTCTGTCTCTATCTTTGCTCTATCTCAGCATTGCCCTCCTCTGTCTCTGTCATTATGTGGCTTTTAAGCCAAAACTGACGTTGTCTGTTCGTTTCCTCTTCTGGGCTCACTGGCTCTCGGCCTCTGTCTACTCAAATTCCTTCTGAGCATTAAATAATCACTATTAAACATCTTTGGGTATGGTGGCCACCATTTTTGTAACGGAATGGACCATTGGCGCCTTTGAAATCCCCAGAATAGTCGTTCTCTATTTACACAGAGAAATACACTAAAACACGGGAAAAATCCACAAAAACTCTTTCTATCGGACTTCAAAAGTCATTGAATCCGCCCTAGACTCTTATTGGGTCCGCCTTTAATTGCTAACGCAAGTCACAAGTGCCCATGTGCCGTGGTTTTCCTTTGTATTTGCAAAATACATTAAAACACTGAAATCCTGACAAAGGGCTTTATGGCGTACTTCAAATAGTATACAGTTGCATTTATAAACCCTTTCAGATCTAGATTCATTGCATCAGATGTGTTTCCTTTGCATTTCGTTTATTTAATGAAAATGTGAAATGCACAAAAAAACTCATTTTCCGAAACCCAAAACATATGAAATTTCATCCATAATCCTATCGGGTCCGGCTATCGTAGTCACATTTGTATAGGCCCCGCTCCTTTCCATTGCTCCGATGCGATATTGTGATATCGCAATCACACATTGCATAGTCCCTGGGCCTTTGGTAAGCGCTCCTTTGTATTTTACCGACGTGATATTGCAAGTTAACCTGGATCATCGATCTGCGCACTTGATCGACGGTCCTTGTTGACCCACGCTGATCACTGTCGCAACTTTCACATGATTGCCTCTGATAGTCTCCGCTTGCCATCTCCGATTGCAATATGCTGATCGGATCTGGACCGTTGATCGGCCAGATCCAACAGCTCCTATGCATCATCATTCAAGCCTCCTATAAACTCTATTTTTCACTGTTTCTTCATGTTTTTCAGGCCCGATTGTGTAATCCGCCATTTTTATAACTTCATCCTTTTGCGATTGTTTTTGATTTTGAAAACTTAGAGGGTTTTTTTTCTGATCCATTTTGGATCACGCCTTCCCACTGAAAAAGCTTTTGGACCACCAAAAGTTGGTTTTTAAGCATCGATCAAGTGAGGATACAACTTCCTCACTTGTCCAATCTTTATCCATCATGCACTACTTGGTTTTGAACCCTTGAGTCCAATTCTGAGGTTCTCAACATCCCCTCTATGCATAGTTCTCACCTTCCTGTCCAGAACTGTATCTTCCTGCAACTCATTGAGATATTCAGGCAATAGATCATCAATAGAAAGCAACTGACATTGCTCTTTGGGATCTTCAATCAATGAAGGTTCAAACAGTCTCAAGTTTTCATCATTAACTACTGAATAGATGAGCATGTAAGCTGGTAAATCAAGGTGAAAAGCGTTTTCACCAATTTTCTCAAGTATCTTAAAAGGCCCATACCTTATTGGCTTCAGTTTCTTAACTTCACCTTGCATTCTATCCTTGCTGATGTACAACTAGACTTGATCACCAACTTGGAAGCTATGCTCAATTCGATGCCCGTCATGCCTTGCCTTATACTTGGCCTGGCTTCTTTCCAGCTATTCTTCTATTGCCTAGTGAATTTCTTGGATCTGTTCAATGAAATTGGTTGCTTTGTCCACATCACTGTGTCCATCAACTGCTATGTCTTTTCCAAAGACAAAATCCAAGGGAGACTTTGGTGTAAAACCAAAACAAGTCTCAAAAGGAGATCTCTGTGTACAAGAGTGCTTGGCATGGTTGTAAGCATGTTTTACATAATGCAAATGTTCATCCCAAAGCTTGGGATGCTTGCTACAATAGCCCCTAAGAAACTGGATCACTATCCGGTTGACCACCTCTGTTTGGCCATCTATTTGTGGATGAAAGGTTGTGCTCTTCTTTAGTCTGGTGTCCATCAATTCCCATAGATTTGAACAAAACTTCCCAACAAATCGAGAATCCCGATTAGATTCAATGGAAGTGGGTAACCCAAAATGAACCCATACGTGTTGAAAGAATAACTTCGATGTTTGTTTAGCTATAATCTGCTTGTTACAAGGTATTAAAATACACATTTTGTTGAACTTGTCCACAATAACATATAAATTGTCATGACCTTTTCTAGATTTTGGCAATCCCCAAATGAAGTCCATGGAAACACTTTCCCAAGGACGAGAAGGAACTGGAAGTGGAGTGTACAAGCCTAATTTTCTATTGTTGGGCTTGCTTTTAGCACACATAGTACACCCTTTAATATATCTAGAAATTGTTTCATGCATTCTTGGCCAATAACAAAACCTTTGCAGTTGTGCAACTGTTTTACTTACACCAAAATGACCTGATATAAGAGAAGTATGTTCTTCTCGGATTATGTTAACTCTTCCAGTTTGTGGAATGCATAACGTTCCCAAATGATACAATAGTTGGTCCTTAACATAATAATCCAATTCTTCTACTTGTTTTCCATGACTTAAAGTTGCATATACATCTTTAAAATCTACATCTTGAGCATATTGTTCAATGTAGATTTCATGCATTACTGAGTTATGCTTAAGTATAATAGATGCATTTATGATTGGTCTTGATAGCATATCTACAACCTTATTGTGTATGCCCTTCTTATATCTAATGACAAGATGAAGCTGCTGTAGAAAACCCATCCACCTATAGTGTCTTAATTGCTGCAATTTAATTTGTCAGTGAAAATATTGAAATGGTTGATGATCTATATGTATAATTGTTCCTTTGCCCACTAGGTAATGTTTCCACTTTTTCACACTCTGTACTAATGCATACAATTCTTTATCATACGTGGGATAATTAACTACTGCAAAATTAAATGTCTCAGAATGATAGCATATGGGTTTACCATGTTGCATCAACACTGCTCCCATGGCATGGTCACTGGCATCTATTTCAATCTCAAATGGTCATTGAAGATATGGCAGTGCTAGTACTGGTGCTATACTAATTTCTTCTTTTAAGGTGTCGAAGGCTTTCTGCTGTTTGCCTCCCCACTGAAACACCTTATTCAATCCTATTAAATCATGTAAGGGAGCTGCAATCAAGGAAAAGTTAGCAATAAACTTTCTCCAATATTGTGTTGCTCCTATCAAGCTGCTACCTTCTATAGCAGATTTGGGTTTAGGCCAGTTCAAAATGACTTCAACCTTAGAGGGATCTATCTTCAGTTCACCACCCCCTACAATATGACCCAAATAATTTAAATATGTTTTTCCAAATTCACATTTTGATAACTTCACATAGAGATTTTCTCTTTTCAAAACATCTAAATTCTACTTTACATGCTTCAAATGTTCTTCCCATGTTTTACTAAAAACAAGAATGTCATCTAAATATACAATTACAAAATCATCAATCAAAGGTCAGAGTACATCATTCATAACTCTCATGAAAGTGGCAAGAGCATTAGTTAAGCCAAAAGGTATAACCAGCCATTCATACAGCCCTTGATTTGTTTTGAAAGTAGTCTTCCATGCATCTTGTTCTGCAACTCTGACCTGATGGTAGCCACTATGCAAGTCTAACTTGGAAGAGTAAACTGCTTCTTTTAGTTGTTCTAATATATCATCAATGCGAGGAAGAGGATAACAATTCTTGATCATTATTTTATTTAGTGCTCTTTAATTAATGCACATCCTCCATGAGCCATCTTTCTTTCTCACCAGTATGATTGGCGATCCACATGGTGATGTGCTTGGTCTTATGAACCCTTTATCGAGCAACTCTTGTACCTACTTCTTGATCTCTGCATTCTCTAAAGTAGATAACCTGTACATTCTGATGTTAGGCAATGGAGCACCTTGCTACAAATGAATATTATGTACTATTTCCCTTTTGGGTGGTAGACCTTTAGGTTCTTGAAATAGGATATCATATTCTGAAACAACTTTATCTAAATCAACTTTCTGTTTAGCATCATAGCCCTCAAATACATTGTTTTTATCAGGGTTCTTTCCCTTTACAACCATTAGTAAAATTTGTTTTCATGAATTTACAATTCTTTTCATCTGCCTTGAGTTTATGAGAGAGTAATTATTTTTGAGTTTATGAGCTCTTACAATATATTCTATTCCATCTTTAGTGAGTAGATACTTATTTTCAGCTCTATGGAAAATGGCTTTTCTATCATACATGTAAGGACTTCCTAAAACAATACCACATATATCCAAGGGAACTATATCTAACTCAACCTCATCTACAAATGTTGACCCAATAGCAAACCTAAGTTTACATTGTCTAGTCACTTGTAGCTTTGCTTTATCACATACCCAACCTAATGGATATGGCTTCTTGTGAGGTGTTGTTAGTAATCCCAACTTCTTTACAATTGCTTCAGAAACCAAGTTTACTTGTGATCCACTATAAAATAAAGTATCAAGCTTTTGATGCTTGGAAATAAATCTAATATGAAAAAGCTCATGTCTTTTCCTCTCATTATCTTCATCATCAATAGATTGTGCAGAATTACTTGTAGATGCTTCAAAATTTTTACCTTTTATACCTGTAGTTGTGACTGTTGTTTCATCACCTGTGTCTGACCCCAAGTATTTCTGAATAACAGCAACAACCTTCTTCTTCTTACCACCAAACTTCTTGGATTTCAGCTCCAGATGCAAAGACCAGCAGCATTCATCATCGTGCCTATCCTTCTTGCAGTGAGTGCATGAAGGTTTGTCTTTTTATACAACGTTTTCCTTCCTCTCTTCCCATTTCATCTTCTTCTTTTCCTTGTTCTTGCTTGCAGAGGGTTTTGATGATCCCCCAATCTCTGGGTTCACATTCTTACATCTAGCCTCTAGATGTGTAGCCTGAACTGATACATCATCTAGGCTAGTGGGGTTAAACATGAGAAAGATGTGCCTTAAATAGATATGCAGACCATTGTTGCACAAAAAATTGCCACCTTGAAATTTTGCAATCTGTGTGAGTCCATTACCACTCATACTTTCCTCCTTTGCAAGTCTTAAGCCTCAATTCTTCATATCAAGCCTTGAAAATAAGAGAAAGTCCTCAAAAGTCTCTAAAACTCTGGTTCCACACTTTCTCTTAGCATTACCTGCGGTCCTGCACCTAAAGTTCATTTCCCCTGTGCACTTGACCGCTCTGTCTCTGTGTTATGGGTGTCGACCCCTGTAAAAGTTAAAAAGGTGCAATTATATTCTTAAAAACTCACTTTGAGTCATTTCTAGAAGCTTCTGGAAGGAATCTTGAGGGGGCAAGTTTGCTCCCTTAAGGTTCATGCATCCCATATCTTAAGGAGCTAACCCCTTGATGTGAGGAGCTTATCCCATTGAAGGAGGACTCTATCCATTCATAGGTGGACTTGTAACCTCCTTCCTCTGCAGTATAAAATGAAGCATTGGGCTGGTTATTGGGGAGGTTGAAAGCTGAATATTTTTGAGGTGAAATGGTGTTGGAACTTAGTCTTCCTAATTGAGCTTTTATGAGGAGAGATTGCATACCTCTTTGATCTCATTTGGAAAAGTGTAAGGCTTGTCAAGGTAAAGGAGATTCCTGTTTCGGACCCTAGGAAGAGCTTGTTCAACATCAAGGCTGAAAAGGTTGTAAGTTTCTTCTACTTCAAAGTTAATACAAATAAGTTTGTTTTTCTCAATAAGCTATGTTTTATGGTTTATTTTATGGATTCCTTGATCACCATAATGAACATGATTTATGATATCAGCTATGCAAGAGTTATTTGATGTTTGCTTGTTTGTGATTGCAGGTTCTCAAAAGGAAACTCTTTCGAACGGTTGAAGGATGGCTGCTACAAACTAGCGTTGGACTTAAGGTAGGGTCTAAAAACCTCTATAGTTTTTATTTATGAATCGTATATGTTTAGAGAAAGATAGATTTATTTGTCTGCTTGTTGCTAGATATCTTTTGATACTAGGGAGATTGGCCTTGTCCACAAGATCGATTTATCCAGCCAACAAATTGGCGACTCCACTGGGGAACTGAATTTGGTTTTTGGTTTTCCTTTGTCTTTGACTTGAGAATCTTGTTCTCGTTTCTAGTTTTTGCTTGATGTGTGTTGGATTGGGTAGTTTTAGGATCTAGATTTTTTTTGTTTTTTCGAAGTTTTCAGGGGACCGCACTTTCTCTTTACAGGCAGTGCGGGCATCTCCGCACTTTTCCTTTAGTGCACAGAGCGATACCACATCTGGTTCTTCTGGAAGCCTGCAGACCCTATAATTTTTTTTGAAAAACCTAAAATGTTTTCTTCCAGTTAAGTTTAGGTTTTATTTACGGCTTTTAGTTTCTACCCAAATCCGCATGTGTTCTGTCAAAAATCTCTTGTGAGTGAGTTCCATTGGTATTTTTGTTTTAGATGATTTTCTAGAAGTTTTGCATGCCTAGAGTGGTTTTCACTTGGTCTCTGTAGTGACTCAAAGATTAGAAGCCTGAGAAACCTTAGATTACCCTAGTGTCTTTTTGTCTTCTTGATGAGTCTGACCTGTTTGTGAAATCTATCCTTTGTGAGAAATAGACTTACTTTTCTGTTTGCAAATATTTGAACGAACTTGGTTATAAGTTTTGAATTTCATTTTTATAAAAGAAAACATATTTGGATGTTTTTTGATTGATTTGTTATTCTGAACGAATTAATCCTTAGTTTACTGAAAAACTAAGTAAAACGTCCTAAAAAAGAATTGAAGCTTTTATACAATTAGATTTTTAGAAGTTTTTAGATCTCAAGATTAGTTTTGTAGTTTTGAGTGCTTTCTAGAACTTGTAGATCTCTTTTGAAAGAAATTGTTTTTTGTAGTTTTGAGTGTTGAAATAGGAAAGGGATTTATTGTGAGCATAATTAGTAGTCTCATTTTGAGTTCTTATTGAAAAAGACAAAAGATTTTCTTTTCATTTACATGTTGAAAGAAATATTTGTTTCTCAAAGAATTGCATTCTCAAACTCTTTCTTTTAGCTAGGAATTCATTGAAAGAAAACAAATTGTTTATCATTTTAGGTGCATTTTTTAGTGTTTTTGGAGTTGAGTCTTCACACCATCAAATCTTCATTTCTGTTCCTATTGACTTAAAGAACAACCCATAAAGGTAACGCTTAATTAAAATTGATCTAGCAATCTTTTTTATTTATAGGGCTCTTATCACCAATATAGCTTAGGCTAGTATCTTGGAGTAGGGAGTAATTAACTCTCCAAGATAGTTAAAAAAAACAAGTAGCTATATCTTGTGGTAGTAAATAAATCCAATTGTAATTGATACATTATGGGAAGCTTCTCTTAAAGGAGTCAATCACAAGATCATGTCCGAACCTTTGAGAGAATCAAGTTTGTTTCATTGGGAAAGATAGAAGATTTGCACATATTATAAACAGTAAACCTCGGATTAACCATTGTCAAGGAGCCTGGGGTCACTTGTTGGTAAACCTCGAATTGATCATGTCGAGGAGCCTTCAAAGGGATTGAGTTTTTTACTCTGCCCTTGCGCGTAGATCGGATCGTAGATTGTTCCCCTAGTTGTATTTGTTGTTGTTGGTAACCTTAGTGTCCATAAACTTAAGATTATTTCCTAAGGTGACGGTGAAGGACGGGTCTCACTATACTTGGAGAAGACATCGACTAGACTCACTTGGACTCTCTGGGGGGTTCTCTTCACTCGAGATGGTTTTGTGAAGAAACTTGTGCCAGTCTGTTTCATTAAGCAGGTTGTCGGGGTAACTGTTCCAACTGCCCTTTCTGTATTAAAATTCTACGATGTTGGATTTTATCACCAACTAGTGTTTTTAGTACGGGAAGTTACTGTATGTGTGTGGTTTGAACTCTTAGATTTTTTAGGCATGTGTTTCAATTGTTTATTTCTTTAGAGACTTTAGGTGGTTTTATTGAAATTTTTCTTTGTTTGCATGTGAGTAATTAAATATTTAATCGTGGCTGAATTACTGAGACAATCTCGTAGACTCCGGGGCAACCTCCTGAGTATACACCAAGCCAGCTTGAAGGGCTACGAGCTCTTGTATCACCTAGTGATAGTAGAGTTGGGTCACCAAAAGCTGGAGAGTGATCTTTAATTGTTCATCCTGATTATCAAGTACAAACAATATAGTATATTTCTGAACCAATTTCATTTTCCGAAGTTACTAGTATTATTTCTCCTACCAGTGAATTAGCTGAAGAACTTGAAATTTCTGAGCCTGAAACTGAACCTGCTGCTACTCCATCTTCAGGATTTGCTTCTCCAACTTCTAGTGGTCCTGGTTCACCCAGGGTAGGAAATATCATTACCGAAAATCTTCCTTCTGGACTCATTTCTATTGAAGAACTTGTCAGTCCAGATGAAGACGTAATTCTTCCCAAAAATCAACCAACTATAGAGCTTAGGGAGAGTGAATCAATATTCTACAGTCCTTTTAGGAGTGACGCTTGGTACGTATCATTAACACATTCTTTAGAAAACCCAGGTCTTAGATTTTCACCACCTCAAATTCCTTTTCATCCAACACCCAGAGGTTATTATCCTCTATTGAATATGTCGAGACGGTCATCTATGTTTTCTCAAACACCAGAAACATGTTTACATGGTGGCCCTTTTGTTACTTCGGGGTACCAGTCACTCACTGGTACCTTTTCAGGAGCATCTCCTCAACCAGTTGAACATGAGATATCAACTGGTAATAATGGAACTCAAGCGTTGAACATAGAAGAAATCCTTATGATTTCTGGTAGTATTCGAAATCCTCAACCTCAAGGTAGTCAGTTACCACCTGCGGGGCAACCTCAAGGTAGTCAGTTACCGCCTGGGGGGCAACCTCAAGGTAGTCAGTTACCGCCTCGGGGGCAACCACAAGGTAGTCAATTGTCGCCTGGGGGGCAACCTCAAGGTAGTCAGATACCTCCTAGGGGGCAAACTCAAGGACACTACATACCTCAAGGTCAACCCCAGAATCAGTACATACCTCAAGGTCAACCCCAGTATCAATATATACCTCAAGGTCAACCCCAGTTTCAGTACGCACCTCAAGGTTATCAACCTCAAGGTCAGTACCCAACTCAAGGTTTCCAACCACCTTTTGGTCAACCATTTGTACAAGGAGCTGGAAATGTACCACTTAATTATTAGGCCTATGTTCAACTCAGTTATGGTCCTCCATATGCACAACCTTTTATGGGTCCATACCCCGGAATGAATATGGTGTGGGATCCATCTCAAACTCAATAGACTATGCAACCTAATGTGCAGTTATCAAGTCAACCTAGACAACCTTTGGTTTCTAGTCCAACCTAGCAACCTATCTAGTCTACTGTTCAAACCTCTGCAACTGGTTTAGTTCAGCAGCCTGGGCCTAGTTCACCTCGAACTCCACCTCAAACTGTTGTTGTAACTACTGCAGTGTCTGTTCAACTTACCACACCTATTTTTGGAGTATCAGTAGCTTTGGTTTCTACTGTTCCTACGTTAATGCAAACTCCTCAGGCCTCTTTACCACAGTCAGGATCTATAGTTCATACTTCAGTCCAGATGCCTGTAGGACAAGCTAGTCCAAGTACGGTTGTCATGAGTCAATCGCAATTTACTTATCAACCGTACCAGGGACAGCACCAATTCAGTACTACTGTACAAAACCCAGTTTATCAGTATCATCCATACCCTGGCTATACTTATCAACAGCCTCAACAACCCTAGTTTGGTCCAGTTAATCCTGGTTTCCTAGGAGGTTATAATATTCCTAATGCAAATCCAATTCCAGGTTATCCTGGATATCCTCCTCCTGGGGCTGGTCTTGTTACCCAAGGTTTTCACGACCCTAACTATCAATTACCATTTATTGCAACTTTGGATTTACCTGATTTATCATGCTTTACGAACGATCGATTTACTACCTCCCGTATTGGCCGCCAATGCCTAATAATTTGCGCAGTGATATCCCAAAGTTCGAGGGTAAGTCAGGAGAGGATCCGTCAAATCATGTGATGACTTATCACCTCTGGTGTGCATCTAATTCCATCATTTATGATTCAATTTGCTTACATCTTTTCAACGAACTCTGATTAGTCTTGCTGCCAAATGGTACATTGAGCTACCACAAGGCTCTTTTCATAATTTTAGTCAGTTAGCTACTTCTTTCTTAACTCATTTTCAGTTGCCTGTCATATATGACAATGGCACGAAATTGTTAACTTCACTAAAACAATCCACGTCCACATATATTTATGATCATATTCATGAATGGCGACATAGAAGGCACTTAGTGAAGGTTTTTATTCCAGATCAAATTTTAGCGGAATAGTTTGTTAAATCATTATTACCTAAAATCACTGAAGATGTAGCTAAGGCAGGAGTTGTTACTAAAGAACAAGTAATTTCTCAGGCTCAGTACCTTGACCTCATCTATACGCAGTCAGGTACTTTACATGAAAAAATCCTTGACCTTCCGAAACACAATCAAATAACTGCAGCCCCTTCAGGGTCTCATGCCGCTGATGGTATGATCGGTTCAGTTAGTACTATAAGCAAGAAGAAATCTTCAAATAATTCTTCTCCTATTATAACTTTACCAGATTCCTAGACAAGAGACTCTTCCGCTGAAATTCATGCCGATATCCATGTCATAGAATCATCTACGGCCAAATCAAAATACGGTGGTAAAAATAAGGGGAAGAAGAAAAACAAACAAAACTCAAAAGAGAAAATAGTTAAAAATGAATCTACTGACGAGAAACGTAAACCTCACTATCCTTGTCTCATTTTTGATGAGGATCATTTTACCAAAGACTACCCACCATCAAGCAGAGGTTTCGAAAATCGTCAAAGGTTCTCAAATGCCTGTTGTCTTGAAGGATCCTTTTCCTAATCAAGATAGTAAGATGATCGGTTCTTCCTCAAATGCCTGAAAAGAACCCATTATGATGATGTCTCATGTCAGGATTGCAACGCGATCGCAAGATTATGGTAGTAAATATCCTGTTGGTGGTAAGGAAGCAGAATATTCTAATTCAAACCCATCAACTACAACTCCTCCTAGTTCTGATCCGCTACAGATCGAGAAACCTAACCCTGACTTAGTAATCAAACCGCCTGCTAAAGGTATACTTCAGAAATCAGCTTTCAATCCACATGCAAGATTTGCTCAGAATTATAACATTGTTGAAGACTTAGCTATTTCTCCTTCAGCAATGTTAGCTTTGGAAGTGCTACAATCATGCCTAGCACAACGTAAATTACTATTGTCTGCTATAGGAGCTGTTGATATTTAGGATTCGAACCTAATAATCTTCAATTTAGAAAATAGTACACTCTATCTACCTCATCAAATGGCTTTCCAAATTCCAGTGTTATTTAAAACCATACCTTTCTTTCGGGCTGTGACTGATGAGGGAGCTTTTACGTGTATTATGTCGATCCAGTGTTGGAGATAACTTGGTTCTCCTACACTCAATCAGTATTTGACAATTCTAAAGGCTTTTAATGGCTGAGGGTTCCATCCTTTTGGCATTTTGCAGGATTTACCTATAGGGGTCAAAGGCAAAACTATAAATCTAGATGTGGAAGTGGTTGATGCCCCTCTAGATTACAACATTCTCTTGGGTCGCAGTTGGTCTTACGCTATGACTGCTATTGTTTCATCAGTCTTTCAGCTTATCAAGTTTCCTCATAATGGAAAGATCATTACGATAGACCAGCTAACTTATTTCTCATCCAACTCGGCCTCTTCAGATAGTATTCAGCATGTCGGTAAAACAACTATCCCTTACAAGGATGTTGGAGTAGGTTTGATTAACGATTCTGGCTTACTAAGAACTTTTTCCTTCCCTCCTCCTAATGTATCCCCTTCTATTGCAACTATTCACATGATTTCATCGAACACTATTGCTTTTGGATTGTACCTTCTGATTCTGAGATGGATTCATTTAATGGCGCGATGCCTTTGAGTCCCTTTGAAATTGCATATCAGGCCATACAGTCGTTTTCTAACTCTTGTTCAACCGAAACTGATCCAATGAATGTGGTCCATGGAGAATCACTTTCGATATCAAACTTAGCTTCAACAACATTTTCTGAGACTATTCATACTGATGAGCAGATTTGTGAACTTTTGTCTGTTGATGATTTACCATGGGAAGATCTTCATCATCAATCTTTGATTTACCGGAGCTTGATCATTTTGAAAATGATTTTTCATCTATTTTTATCATTGACTATGTCAAAGAACCACAGAATCCATTGCAACATCCTGATTCTGAGTTAAATTTGGGAAATATCTCTCGAACGGTTCCTATTGACATTTCAGTTAAACCTGAAATTATTGAAAACATTCATATCGGTGCTTCTTGTATGGACGATGAAATCCAAACTTATAAAGCTCTATTTCAAGAATTATGCGACGTGTTTGCCTAGTCATATGAAGAAATGCTAGGAATCGATCCATCATTTGTTGTCCATGAAATTAAAACTTACCCCGATGCTAAACCTATCTAGCAATGTTTGCGTCAGATACATCCAAGAAAAGCTACTACTATTAAAGCTGAAGTTGAGAAATTACTTCGAGCAGGTTTCATTTATCCAATTCCTTTAACGGATTGGGTATCGAATATTGTTCCTGTTAACAAAAAGCAAGGAACGATAAGAATATGTATCGATTATAGGAATATTAATCGAGCTTGTCCTAAAGACAATTATCCAACCCCCTATATCCATCAAATTATTGATGATTGTGCCGGTAGTGAAATGTTCTCCTTTATGGATGGTTTTTCCAGTTACAATCAAATCAACATACTCCCTACTGATCAACCTAAAACGGATTTCATTTGTCCATGGGGGACATTTTCTTATTGCAAATTATCTTTTGGATTGAAGAACGTTGGATCAAATTTTCAAAGGGCTATGTCTTACACATTTCAGACATCAAGCACATTGTGCAGCCTTATCTCAATGATTTACCTAGCCATTCATTACGTAGAGCCGATCATCTCACTCATTTTTGAGCCATCTTTATGAGATGTAGGCATTATCGAATTAGGCTGAATCCACACAAATGTGTATTTTGTGTAGAAACGAGTCATTTAGTGGGATTTTTCATTTCAAAAGTTGGCATTCGTGTCAATCCCTCGAAGGTTGAAGCTATCATCAAATTACCTCCCCCTTCGACTCTTCCCCAACTCCAAAGTTTGCAAGGGAAAGCAAACTTTTTACATCGTTTCATTCCTAACTACGCCGAGATAACGAAAGGTTTTACTAGGTTGTTGAAACAGAATACTCCATTCTTTTGGGATGAGATCACTAACAAATCTTTTGATGCACTTAAACACGTGTTGACCCATGCACTGTTACTGCATCCTCCCAATTACAACTAGGATTACTTTTTGTACCTTGCCGCTTCTCATTCCACCATTGGGATGGTTTTAGTTCAGTAAGTTGAATTCAACAATGAACATGTGATTTACTATCTTAGTCAAACTCTGAATCCAACTGAGCTTAAATATTCACATGTGGAGAAATTGGCTTTGGCAGCTGTTCAAGCTGTCCAAAGATTTCGTCATTACATCTTATTACGCAAAACCATAGTAATTTCTGACTGCAACCCTATGATGTACATTTTGACCAAACAATTGCTAGGGGGCAAGTATTCAAAATGGATAGTTATCCTAGAGGAATTTGACTTGAAATTTGAAAAATCCAAGGCAAAGAAATCTTTGGTTTTTGTGGCACTGATGTGTGATTTCCTGCGTACTGACACTGAAACTGTGTCGGAAGAGCCCATTGCAGAAAAATCCTTGTTTCTTATCAGTACTCTTGATCCATGGTATGGAGATATTATTTTTTATCTCCAAACCCAATCTTTTCAGCCTGAAATCTCACGATCTCAGCGACAGAAAATACGTTTCCAATCCCAACAATACAATATTATTGGAGATACATTCTATCATCGTGGGGCGGATTCTGTTTTTCGATATTGTCGAACTCATGAAGAAGCTGAAAAGGTTTTGAATGAATGTCACTCTAGATCATGTGACAGTCATATGTTTGGGTATGCCACAGCCCAAAAGATATTGCGCACTGGTTATTTCTGGCCATCCTTATTCAAAGATTGTATCTATGCAGTCCGGAAATGCCACAATTGTCAAATTTTTTATCGTAAGATGCACACTCCACCCGCTCCTCTCCACCCTATAATTGTTGTCGGTCCTTTCGCAAAGTGGGGTATTGACTTTATTACATGTAACCCTCACTCAGCCGGGGGGCATGCGTATATCATCCTAGCGGTAGATTATTTTACTAAGTGGGCTGAGGTGATGCCTACATTTTCAGCAGATGGCAAAATTGTTGAAACTTTCGTATTCAATCATATAATTGCTAGATTCGGTGTTCCTCAAGATATTATTACTAATCATGGAAGTCATTTCTGAAACACCATGATGACTGAACTGATAGATCAACATGGCCTGCGTCACAATAGTTCTACTCCATATTACCCACAGGCTAATGGTCTGGTTGAGGCTATCAATAAAGTTCTAGCCACTATGATCCAACGAATCATTGGTATTCATAGGTCGAATTGGCATAACATGTTATTTTCAGCACTTTGGGCATATCAAACCTCAGTGAAATCATCAACTGATTTCATTCCTTTTCAACTGGTTTACGGTTTGGAAGCAGTGTTACATATTGAATGCGAAATTCCTTCATTACAAATAGCCATAGAATTACTCTCAGCCACTTCTGAAGAGGAGAAACGTTTTTTATACTTAGCTCAGTTAGATGAGAATCGACGCACTGCTGCATTAGCAATCGAAACTCATGTGAAATGGATAAAATCTGAGTACGACCAAAATGTTACACCTCGTAATTTTTCGGAAGCAGACCTAGTTTTAATATATGATCAAGCAAACGATAAGCTAGGGGCTAGAAAATTTATACCGATGTGGCATGGTCCTTATATTGTTAAGCGAAAGCTGGCAAAAGGGGCCTATGAATTGGTATATTTTGATGGTGTCTCTTTGGGTAAACCCAGAAGTGGGCTTTATCTGAAGAGATGTTATGCTTAAATTTCGGTGTGGAGATTTTTGTTAGATTAGTTTTTTTTTTTTTTAGCTGGTGTGTTTTAGACTAGATAAGCGTGCCTAGTTTAGAGAGTGTTTTTATCATTATTCCTGCTTGGTTTTACTCTTGATATTGCAGATGTCGATGTCTCTTCAAACATACATTGGTTTTGCTGATGGTGCTTGTCGTAGTAAATGGAACATTTCTTTCGTAGCTTGGGTTATCTATTCACCCTCTGATGAGTTAGTATCTATGCATGGGGTAAGCCTCGGTCAAACAACGAATAAAATTGCAGAGTGTAGTGCGGTGATTGAGTTATTATCTGAATCCATCTCATTTGGGATTTGGATTTTGATTGTTAGGTTAGATTCTGAACTCGTTGTATTACAGCTTAACAGGGTTTATGCCATTAGAAATCTAGTGTTATTAAGATTATTTTTGAAAGTTCGTCTCTTGGAACGTGAATTTGATTACATTGAATATCAGCATATTCCAAGACATTTAAATACCTTAGCAGATGCAGTTGCTTCTCGTATGATAAATAGACATTTGCAATAATCAAAACAGTAAATTTAAAACATTCAATAACATGTTACACAAGATAGCCGGTAATAATGATATATCATAGCATAGAAGAAGTGTGTCAAATATACATCATCTTCGATCATAGGTTGAGAAACACCTTATGATCGGCAAAAATGATAGTACAAAAAGGCAAAAATGTCATGTAATTCTACAAAAGCGATCATCCTATCCCTGGTGATGATCATGATAAGAAACCACTGCTCAGGCCACCCTACAAAGGAACCTCCTAAAAGGTCCTGGGACCCCAATCACATATCATTGTAAGCTAAGTGGAATATCATCTATGCCAGTCTCTGGAATATCTATGGTCAAATGCTCTAGATGATTCTCCAAATCGGTCAGGATCTCTGTAGATTGGTCCTGTGGGGTCGGTACAGCTGCAGCTAGGTGTCTCCTCTCATAAGGTTGGAGAGCGGCTAGTCGTCGTGGACCCACATCTGCATTTAAAACTTTTTATTGTCAGTTTTGGATGATTTAAACAACAACAAAAACAATAGTTAAAACTTAGAAAGTGTTGAAAATGATCTTACCTGAATCATCTGACTGCTCTCCTGGTGGAAGAATCATGTCTGGGTCACTACGATAATCCATCTCGACATATGGAAAATCCTGAATCACAAAAAGTTGGTTCCTCAACCAATGAAAATACTTAGATGGAAATCGAACAACCTCTGAACCCTCCTCAGGATAACGGGCCATCACTGCAACCCAATGCATTATCCTAGGCTCTCGAGGAAGACCATGTTGGCATTATGATACAAGTGTTGTCCTTGATGGCAACTCAAACAGATGATAGATCATAGTGCAGCACGTCAGTAGCAAAGAATTGATGATCAGACTACAAATAATGAAGAAAGAAGAGTATATACGCAGGTTCACTATATACCAAGTCGTGTACACATGTAGGTTCACTATATACCAAGTCGCGTATATACGCAGGTTCACTATATACCAAGTAGTGTATACATGCAGGTTATACACGCAGGTTCACTATATACGAAGGCGCATATACATGCGAGATTGCTGATCAAAAGTCGCGTATGCGTATGCACGCACTTTCATGCACGGAAAAGCGCATACATGTGGGAAAGCTTATTCTTGGGTCCGTGGTATTTAGACCTATGGTATTTGGTCCTTGGTATTGCATCCGAAGTATTGAACCTAGGTATTAAGTCCCTAGTATTGGTTCTAAATGGTTTTGGACCATGGTATTGAGTAAGGCCTATGACTATAAAAGGAGAAGAAGATCATTAGGCAAAGGAATTCAGAAAGTCTTGAATATCTGATGAAGGATGAGATCCAGAATGCAGGTTATGGGTTCATGATGCTTTGCTTGATCTAAGCTAAGGAGGAATCTCAGCGGTTTATGGAGAATGAGATCTAAGGATAGATCATGATCTAATGGCGTGGAATGAATCATCTCTATATGGTTTGATCTTGTTTAGTCTAGATCTGTATATTGACACATGTAATGTTCTATAAATATTATGATCTGGGTATAACTCAAGTTTGGAATAGCTACAAATAATGAATGAATATTTACAGACATATACGTTGGTTGACTATGTTAAAAGCGCGTACATATGTAGGTTAGATACATCTAAGTAGCGTATACCATATGAGCTATGATGTTTGAAGTTACAGGTGTTTCTGGTTGTTGATGAGTTCTGATGACTATTTACTGGTGTTAGTATTCTGCATATTCAGATTGGTTGATTATGTTTAGCTTTAGTGTTGATGGATGAGTTCTATAATGGATCGGGATCAGAATGACTTATCTTTATGTGATCTGATGAACTAGATCTGGTTGCTAACATACGTATTATCCTTGTATATGTAATGATCTGGGTATGTCTGAAGTCAGGAAGTGCAGCGAAATTATAAGTAAGTACTTAATGACATATACGCTAGTTCTCTTTGGTGAAGTTGCGTATACATGCCGGTTTGGCACTTCCAAGTAGCGTATGCACTTTGATGCATGATTTTTTATGATACAGTTGGTTTTGAATATTGTTGCAGAGTTCAGTGTTCTGCTCTGTGTTCTGGTGACTGCATTTTGTTGACAAGGTTTCAGTGATTCAGTATTGGGTGATTCAGAGATTGATGATGCTAGTATTGATTGATTGTGTGCTTCAATGATATTGATGGGTCCAGTATGAAAATTGGATGAAACGTGGCCTTCAAATGATAGTGTTGTGCTTCAGGAGTATCTAGTCTGAAAATGTATGAAACATGGTACCTGGAGGAAGAAAGAGAAGGTTGTAGCCTTCTGTAGGTCAGCACCTACATACTAGTACATCAGCTAGTACAAGAGCTAAGGGGGTGGTAGCTCCCTTCCAGTAGTAGCTGGAAAACAAGTAAAGGTTGGAGCATTCAGTAGGTCGGCACCTATGTACTAGTAAAAGGATCGGCTAGTACAAAAGCTAAGGGGGTAGTAGCTCCCTTCCAGGGGAAGCTGGAGAAGGAGAGAAGGTTGTAGCCTTCTGCAGGTAGAAGCCTATGTACTGGTATAAGACTGCACCAGTACAGAAATATTGTAAAAAGAAGTTTCTTATTAAAAGAAGATAGAGACGACTTGCAGTAGGTGGTTTTCACCCACATTGGGTTTCCACCTTATATCATGGTGTTCATGTGTGCTTCTTGTGTGTGATGATCTGTTTTGTTTTACTGCTCTTGTTTACTATTCATATGGTTAATAATGTTCTGATGCACTCATTAAGGTTCAACTAACTGAATCATAAGTTTACTGGATATATGCATGTTGCATTAAACACAGTTGCGTATACATGCGGTTTTCCTTAACTAAAGTAGTGTATATGAATCTCAATATGGACATGAAAAATTTATATTGATTTGATAATACTGATTCACCCCCCCCCCTCTCAGTATTATTTCCAACAATTGCAATTAGAGCAGGTCCTTTGGTAGAAGCTTGATCGCTTGAAGGAGATCTGTAGAACAATGGGAAAGAAGCTTAAGAAGAAAGCACCTAAGAAGAAGAAGACATCTTAGAAGAGCTATGACAGCGGGAGAATCGATTGGGGAATATGTGGAAGAAGCACTTTAGATTCAAAATCACTTTAGAACGAAGATGAACAAGCAAAAGAACTATCAAGTATGAATTTGTTATCCTCTAGTGATACATTTATCCATCCATTTGAAGATGATGAAAGTGATAGTGAAACAATTGAATTTGTTGTTATGGGTGAGAAAGAAAGATATCAAATAGAGGCAGAATTTAGAAGGCTTACAGTCAAAATTAGAGATCAACAAGATCTATTGCACAAAAGGGAATGTATCTCCAAAGAAGTAGTTACCAAACTAAAAGCTCAACTAGAGGAAGGAAACA
Organism: Pinus taeda; assembly: GCA_000404065.3. NCBI lineage: Eukaryota > Viridiplantae > Streptophyta > Pinopsida > Pinales > Pinaceae > Pinus > Pinus taeda. Next base: position 27,128 of record APFE030124380.1, read on the forward strand.
AGGTAAGGAAGCTATTCAAGGAAAAGGAAGATCAATGACAAAAGTTGTAGGATGAAGTGACATCATTAAGAAATGAAGTAAATGAAAGGAGCACAACAATCAAGAAACTCAAAGAAATATCCAGTTACTATGAAAGTCTTGAAGCTACAATCCTCTCACTAAAAGAAGATCTTAAAGAATCAAATAAACAGAATAAAGAACTACTCCAAGCTCTTGAAAAACAAGAAAATGAAGTTCATGAATTAAAACATCAGTTGGAAGAAGGAAGGAAAGCTAAAGAAAACATGAAGAAGCAGTATCGTGAAAAGGAAGAGAAACTTCAGGTTGAGGTAAATATTCTAAAAGATAAATTAGAAGAAAAGGACAAACTCTTATGATTTCAAGATAGTACTAAGATCTTGGATGATATCCTTAGTAGTCAAAGATATCCTACTATCAAAAATGGTCTTGGTTTTCATGAATCTATTGAAGGTGAATCTAGTTCACAAAATAAGACAAGGAACTCTAATGCACAATCTGAAATACTCAACAAGGAGATGAGAGGTCAATCCCATCAACAACCAAGGAAAGAAATTCTTCAAAGAAAATCTTTTACTCCTCCGATGAATAATGTTGAATGTTATGTATGTCATAATCTTGGACATGTTGCAGCCAAATGCAGAAGTGGAATGGTTCAAGATCATCAAACAGAAAGATCATCACGTTCCAGGTACTTTAAGGGATATTGTTTTTCTTGCAATATGTTTGGTCACAAAGCTGTTGATTGCTATAGAAGGAATATGAAACATGTAAGATGTTATGCATGTAATAAGCTGGGACATATAGCGAAAGAATGCAAGAACAAAGTACGGGCACACTTGAAGATATGGAAGAAGAAGGAAGTACAGTCAGAAAGATGTGGCACAGCACAATGTATAGACATAATCAACTCAGAGGAAGCTGAAAGTGTAAAATTTCAGTGTTCTCAATCTCATATGCAAGTTTCATAAAGAGAAGTCGCGTATATACACGAGTTAGACAGTGCACAGTCGCATATATGTCAGTTTGAGGAAAAGCAGTGGGACAGGCTCAGAAAAAGGGTCTGATATGCTTCAGTCTATTATTTGCTCTGTTTGATGATGGTTACAATCTATTGATGATGTGTGGAAATGTCTTGAAACTTGTAAGAATGTTTTAAAGTGTTTTGATCTTAAATTAATGATGATGATGCCTTGATACTTCTTGCTGATATATGCATGATCAGATCTGACAGTGAACAGATGGCATGGGTTCAGGGGGAGCATATGCTTTTAATAAATGCATTGTTCGCATTATGGTTAGTAGTCCTTGGTAATGATGCTTAATGATATATCTTGCTATGATATGGTTATGATTTATCCATGACAAAATCTCATATGATTCTTGGGGTTACATAGTTGATGTTCAGATCAGATTTGTGGTTGATTATCTGATGATGCATATATGGTGCTTACATGGTGATCTTCATAAGGATAAGGAGAAGTACAAAGGTTGAATACACATCTTCATTACTTGATGATGAATCACTCATATGCTGCTGTCATCGTATGCATAAACATCATATAATAGAGTTATGATGCAGGATTCCTATAGTTCTTGGCACTCATGTGGATGAGGATTGTTGCTGTTGATGATATCAAGAAGTCTTGACAAATGATCTTGAGCTCAAGATACATAGTGCTAGATACATGAATGATTACTCCAAGTTGCATTGTTGGAGACATGATGATGATGAGTTCTTACCTATATGATGATAGGTTGATACTTACATATGTTGATTGATGCAGATGTTCCCAAAGTGATGATACTTGGATCATGCAAATCTTGATGAGACGGCTATGGTGTTTTTCACATATGATATAATGTGAATGATTTTGTATGTCATATGCAGAACTCTGTTCAAAAGGATGAGTTGATGTGGACATACCTTGATGACTTATGCACTAATAAACATATACAGGTTGTTGGTCTAGATGCTGTTGACAGATGCTTATGGAGCATATCATACATTGTGTATGATAGTTGTTGATGACTATCATGATCTTATTTAGATGTTTGGTCTTTGTTATAAATGTCATATCAAGACTCATGATGTAATAGTTTGTCTCTATCTATTGTAGTCTTTTGATGAATCCCTTTTGGTCATATGATGTAATTTGTACCCCCACTATGCATGGGAAGGATGATGTAATATTTCAGTCATGTACAAACATTTGGTATCTGGTGTATCCCCACTTGGTTGGGTGGATGAGTCAATATTGGTATATCCCCACTAGGTTGGGAGATGGATGTATGTATAAGTCCTTGGTGATAGGAAGGTCATTTATGATAGAGTCATGCTCTTCTTGTAGAACATCTTTTTGCAGACCTTGTTTACAGTCAGGGGGAGCATGAACAACACACTTCAGCAAAGCAAAGAATTCAGCATGTACTCAAAGGGAGCATGGACAGATTGGTACACCTTGGCATATACAAAGGGGGAGCTCATTCAGAGATTTCAGCAAGTACTTAGGGGGAGTATGGACACCGGAATGTTTATCAAGGAAAGAGAACATCTTGGTCTGCCCTTTGCCCTTGATGACAAAGGGGGAGAGTGATTTGGTGTTGTTGCCATCAAGTCCAAAGGGGGAAATTGTTGGCATTATGATGCATGTGTTGTACTTGATGGCAACCCACTCGTAGAAGAACAACTCACTTATATATAACTA
>APFE030124383.1:0-14125 GCA_000404065.3 Pinus taeda
GATCGGGCAAAGAGGAAGCTCTGGTTAAACTAGAGGAAGTATGTTGAGACAATACTGCAGAGGTTTAATATGCAGGATAGTAAACCGATGAAGGTTCCTATTCCTGTAGGTATAAAGCTATCTACTGAACAGTGTCCCAAGACACAAGAAGAGGAAGAGGATATGTCCCGTGTTCCATATGCAAGTGCAGTCGGTAGCCTGATGTATGTAATGGTCTATACTAGACCAGACATTGCACATGAAGTGGGAGTATTGAGCAAGTTTATGTCAAAACCAGGGAAGGAGCACTGGACAACAGTGAAAGTGGGTTTTTAGGTATTTGCGTGGCACTAGTGACTATGGTGTGCTACCAAGGAAGACCAAGATTGGACAAAAATGTTGGATATTCGTGGCTTTGTTGATGCTGACTGGGCTGGAGATTTGGATCAGAGAAGATCTACAAGTGGGTATGTGTTTAACCTATTTGGAGGTGCAATCAGTTGGATGAGTAAGAAACAATCTGTAGTGGCACTATAAACTACAAAGGTGGAATACATGACACCCACTCATGCAAGCAAGGAAGTAGTTTGGTTGCAGAGATTGTGTTCAAGTATGGGGTTAGTACAGGGAGCTATAAGGATAGACTGTGATAGCCAAAGTGCAATTTTGTTGGCAAAGAACCCTGCTTATCATTCAAAAACAAAGCACATTGATGTTCAGTATCACTTTGTGAGGGATATGATAGAAGACAAAAAAGTGTTGCTGGTAAAGGTGGACATTTTGAAGAATACTACAGATGCATTGACAAAAACTGTGAGCTTTGAGAAGTTCTCTTGGTGTAGAGAAACAATGGGCGTTTCAGGTCTGGAAAAATGACTAAGCTCTCATATGGCCCCCTTTGGAAAGAAAAAAACAAGTGGGAGAATGTTGGGTTGTGTTATATTCTTTCCACGACTAACCTACATAGTGAACCAGGGGGTTAGAGGGGGGGCAGAGCCCCTGTGTCTAGGGGGTTTGAGGGGGGTGGGTAGTGCCGCTCTACGGGGTCTGGGATAGTGCCCCGGGAAATTTTTTTTGGACCCTATATTAGGTTGGGCAAACCTACCTATGGTTTTTGGTCGATGGTATTAGACGCTATGGTTTTTCAGTCCATGGTATTAGATGCTTCGACATGTATAAATATGTATTATAACATTGAAAGGAACATAATGAAAAATCAAGTTAGTAGTCTCGATTTTGGGATCCAAGGGAAAATCTCTATGTATATGTGTTTTATGTGTTATGCTCTCGCATTGTTTATTTTCTGTGTTTTAGAATTTGTATGCAGGTAATTTCTGTACAGGGTTAAAACCTTCATTTATGCATAGGAAGAGAAAACTACAGTAGAAGGATGGGATGTGAAGGAGGCCACTAGAGAAATGAAAGACATGAATATTGATTGAGTTGCTGAGAGGATGAGCAATAATTTCAGTAGGGGGTTGACGATGAGCCTCATCATTGGGTAATTATATGGATCTTAATCCACCTCCTAGCTTAGTTAAATCAACTCTTCTCACAATTTATTACATATTTTCATTGTATTTTGTTTAATGAGATGAGTCAAAGTGAGATATTATGCATAGTGGACTAATGTGCATTAATTGCATGTTTTTGAGAGAAAAACACGAAATTTTTGGCTAATTAAAAGTTGAAACTCGAATGAGACAAGGAGGAGAGATTGTAGGAGGTAAATACTCCTCATTTACTCCTCACTCATTCGAATATTCCTCCATCAATAACACTAGCTCGTAGTACAATCAGCCAAGTCATGGAGATCAAAAGGCATCTAAGAAAGTGACGGTTAAAGAGCTATTTTATTTCGATTTTGGGAGCTGAGCCTCCCTAGATTTAAGTCATTGGAGACTTCATTTGTATAAATAAAGAGGCCTAGAGCCTCATTAGGATCCAAATTTTTGTTCTAAAAACACTAGTCATTTTCGAGTTCAAGACTTATGGAAGACATTGTTATGTAATTTTCTGATTTGATAATGAGAATGAGCATTTCCTTGATCCAACACTGAGTTGACTAAGAGGGCTGAATCTTTTGCGTTAGGGTCCAACCCTAGCAACAATGACCCCTCTTCTTGTATTTGTATGCTTAGATTGGTTTCATATATTAATGGTTGATTTGTCTTTAGAATTATTTCATTGCAAGTAGTGTAGATGTGATTAGTTTGCTTCCATTTGTGCTTTATTGGACCAGTATCTTAGGAGAGATAAAGGATCATAAAAAATATGTCATTAGGTGGTTTTGGCCTCACTCCTTCCTTTAGGGATCATGGTTTGAGGAAACAACTCCTATGCAGCCCCAAAAAGATAGAATTCTACATTCTCATGGAATTTAGGGTTTTTTTTGTACTTAGGCGAGCATTCGATCAGTTTTCAAGAGTAATATTTAGCTATAATTTCTTCTATATTCAGTATTACATTATATATCATCAATGTTTCATCTCATTTTGTATTTTTTCCTCATGCATGAAGTACACAACTAGCTCATGAAATTCTGTTTTCCTTAGATAGTAGAATTTCTTCATGTTTACATGATTTTTGGATAAATGTCAATGTTTGATGCAGTGCAGGTGTTTTAGAAATACATAGATATTTCATGATCAACAACCTCATTCCAACTTCATCCACCCATGATCATTCCTTTCCTTCACTAAAACCCTCACCAATTTCATCATTTCACAGGAATACTTCTCCAAGCTTGTTGAGCAAATCCAACCATCTCACACTCTGGTTTTGAGTTCTGAAGTGGTCCTAGGTACTCCCTTGCCTCATTCCATCCATAAAACACCTTCCCTAAGCCTTCCATCACCTTCAACATCCATCCTTTTGCTCTCAGTTGTATCTTGTAGAAATACAGGAGATCCTGTAGGTTTTCAAGACATCCTGTAGGTTTACTTGTAGTGGCATGGTTTGAGGATGAATTGAGAAAAAAGACTCTAGGAAGATAGAAAAGGACCCCTATTGGTATCCCAATCCTTTTCACCATTCACCATCATCCCTAAGCCACCTACCAAATCACCAAAAGGGATTAGCTTTCACACTTTCACATAAAAAGGACAAAAAGAAAAACATATTTATTTTATTCATTTACATGCACAACAATAGGTTGTTTGATGTTTTGTTTGCATGCTTAGGACAGTGGGATTGCATACATGTTAACTTAGAATTCTTTTGAAGCATATCCTCTCAGTAGTTAGTTAAAAAATGGTGTGTTTAAGCATTTGATTTCAGTCTTTTTCCTTACTGCAGTAAACAAGCTTTCTCTTAGTGTAGATTTCTCTTTTCTTCATTGGTAATCAAGCTTCTTATCAATCCATAGAAGTATGGTTTGAGAAACCTTAGTGGTCTTTCGCCAACTTAATAGTGACAAAGAGCAGACTTGTCACATTTACTTATGTGTACAACACTATCACCTCCATGTTTGTACGAACCCCAGGTTGATAAAGTAAAGTTGGTAGCCTGAGGAGTTGCAACATTCTTGCTGCAATACTAGTGCTCATCACAAATTTTGAAGAATATGGGAACATTAAATATTTATATATGTCTAACGTGAAATTCATATTTGGATTTTGTTCTATTAAATATTATTTCATGACATAATGACATTCATGTCAGTTTGTTTAATATCAATTTTCAAATCATCAATTAGAAGGATTATTCTATTTCTATTTTGAATAAAGTTGTAACTATAATGATACTTTTGAATTTCAGAGGGTTTTTTAAATATTTGTTTGTTTCTGTATTGTAGTAGTTTGTTTCCTTTGTCACAAAGCACTATGAAATACCATAAATGGATTGAGGTTTGTGTAGAAAATTTTTCTGTGGTCATAAAAAAAATGTTCTATTATATCAGAAATAAATGGAGAATTGCTTCTTGTAGTTAGTCAAACCAAAGCCTTAAGAATCAATTCCATATTTGAACCTTTTTACCATTATTCTCTTCCCCAATGAAATGGAGTGATTTTCTTGGGGCCTATTTGTAGCAGAGGTGGAAAATTATTAAAGGATTGCATTTTTGCAAAGGGAATTCAATAATGGTAGAGCCCATTATCTACTGAGCACTTCTTTACAAATTGGTAGGGAACTCATTTTTTCTTTAGGACAGGTGCAATTTCATCAATAGCTTGATAAATAGATATAATGTTATGTTTCGTATAAGGAAGTAAGATGAAAGTTTGATTTTGATTGTATTGTTGTTATTCCACTGCAATGGAGTAAAACTGATGTTATCATATTGAATGCAATAATGTTATTTTTTTTTTTTGGTGAATAATGTTATGCTTCAGTGTTTATGGCTTCCGATTGTTTTAAAATTGGTTATGAGTGGATATAACATGATTTTGTTTTTTACCATTGTTGGGATACATGGTTCCATGCTTGTCATTTCAAGAATAGCAAAAATATTTTCTAAAATTTAATATATTCCTCTATGGATAGAGGCGAGTGGTTGCTTTAAATTAAATTATGGGACATATATAGTAGTGTTCCCTATCTGTGAGATATTTCTTTCTTGTTTTAGTATTTTAATTTATGGAACTCTATCCCGTTTGTCTCAGATTTAGATGGTAAGGAAACTATTTTTTACTTTACAAAAATTTATCTGAAAGATTGTAAATACTAAAATATTTTCATTTTCACTTACTGTGTCATGGTTTCAAACTAATAAATTCAAAAGTGATAAAACAATTTTTTTTTGACAACTTCTCTTGATATTATAGTTGAAATTGTTACATGGAATTAGCTAGAATTTCATGTTCTTGTTGAACATTGGGTTCAACACTTCCTGTGTGTTTCTTGACATGGACTAACTGCCTCTCATGGATCCTAACTTTGGAAATTGTAGAAGAGGCAAATGCAAGATGTTTTGGTCCAGCAGTAATAGGTCTCAGAGTGATAGGTCTCGAGTTTGAAACTCCCCGTCTTGCGCCAGGTGGGAGATTGTTGGAATTTGGGTTTAATGCTCCCTATGTGTTTTACAACTTGGAATAACTGCCTCTTGTGGATCCTAACTATGGTGATTGTAAGAGAGGCTAATGCTTATTGGTTTTGGTCTAACAACAATCATGATTTCAACAATTTTATAGACGTTTTATCTGCAAATAGTTATAATTAGCATAGAAATCCTATATAATATTTTGTTATGGTTTTGTGTCATTTCTTCATTGAATTTATAATGAATTATTATAATAGCTTCCATTTCACATTTTTAAGAAAGCAATATGGAGGAAAAGCCAAATGTTTCTTACCTTTTGCTATTGTTTCTCTAGTGTTTTTGTTATTTTTATGCCCTTCTTTTAAGATGGACACTATTAACCTTTTTCCTATGAGCTCACTTATGTGGGACCTTGGTTAACTACTTATTAATGCTTGGTTATTATACTTGCATGCTCATAGAGGTCTTGGTCAATAATATTCATGATTTTGAAACTAGATGTTATGGTTACACTGTTTTATGTGTATGAATTCAATGTTGAGTGAATTCAACCAATATTCATGAGTGAAAATCCCTTATTTAGTTAATTCATGATCCATCCTTTGTGAATGTTGTTTATTTAGTCTAACATCTCCTTTACATAGTCCATCGTGTATTTGTTTTTTTACACTCATCCACATATGCATGTAGTTTGTTTTTTCGTTGTTATTGATACTTTGCCTCTTTTGTTGATCTATTCTTTTATTTATTGGTAATGATGTTTACTTTTTATGTGTAGGCCCGTGTTCTTGGTGTATTGGTATCATGTGAAAGGTCCAATACATTTGATGTATTGGTATCCCGTAAAAGGTTCAATACATATTGGCCAACACTATTTTCAAGGGAAAAAAAAAATTATTTGGTGTTTAAACTTTAGAGTGCTTCTTATTAATTTTTTTTATCTAACTTATTGAGATGGAACTTCAAGATATGTTGTAGGTAAAGATTATCAAATGTCTTTGGGAAAATCTTGTCAAAGTTAATTATCAAATGTTGATGCCAACTCATTTGAAATCTCAATGCAGAAAATGGATTTCATTTTACTATGTGTGACAATTTTAGTTTATATCCAATATTGTTAATCATTCTGCTACTTGTGATAGGCCATAAGAAATAATGACATTGCATGGATTCTAGAACATAAGTAAATACTCACATTTCCAGGCTTCTAGAAGAGAAGTTCCTTGATTTAACTATAGGATACTCATCAAATCTAGCTTTCGGGCCCACGTAGCATGACATTTGACTAAATAAAGCTTTCCTAAGTTTTGTCACACACCCTTGACCCATATTGAATTTGTATCATATGCTCCTGTAACTTGACTCTAGTAAGCTGGAAATCATTCAATATTATATAGTATTGAGGTTTTAATGAGTGCATAAGTAGGGATCCCTAATGTGCGACTCTGGCACATTATTAAAATTTTATTGTTTGAGAATGTTGGAGGATACTAGACGGTTGAAAAATATATGGACACATACAAATATACAATGTCAAATGTATGTGAGATATGGACTAAGTTTTTTGTGTTATTAAGAGCATATATTGTTGTTTGAAGCCTGAAAATTTAACTTACATGTTCATAGATTGTTGAGCTTTTACAATAGTTGAGATTTATTTATTCTTATTTTGTCAGTTTTCTAAGAGAATTTTTTGTGAGAACTATCTTATATAATTGATAAAAGGAAGAATTGTTTTTAGTTTTATTTTGAACTTTTTTAACTGTAAGACATTTTCTTGTTAACTTTATATAGAAAAAAAGGATAGTAAATTTGATATGATGAACAAAGGTAATTCCATTCCATCTTTATGTAGGAATTTTCATTCTTATTCAATCATTTCTTCTATAGATATCAAGAAAAGTACAACAGATTTATTACAATGTACATTGCTTAGCACCCCTCTCTCTCTCTCATTCTATATATATATTGGGGGGACGGTGAATTACTGAATTATAAAAATTATTTTTGTAATTAAAAATTATTCAAAAATTAACTTCAAAAATATATATCAAGATCATGCACATGAAAAACACAAACAATAATCACATGTAGACACTTAGATTTTAGGTGGAAAAACCCCCCTCCAGGGAAAAAAAACCAGTTAAATATTTGTTGCTTCTTCTTAATATCTATTGCTTCAAAGTATTCTCATTTACATTACAATAGCTAGCCACCACTAACAATGGAGCACCCACCCCTTGATTGAAATGTGAAATGATGACCAAAACCAACTTGGAGAACCAACTCCTGCAATAGAGAATTAACATCCACTTAGCTTGAAGCCCTCACTCCCAGTATAAAAAAATCGGCTACAAGAAAATATCATACAAAACTGAAAAATAATACTACATAAAAAAAACATGCAACAAATAGGCATGCTCATGTAGCAACAATTCCACACTCTAGTTGAGAGAACAAAACTCTCCACACACATTCTCGAAACTGATCTTCAATCTTTGCACAAAAATCTAAGGCGCTGTTGAAGAATAATCTCTGAATAATACTAAAATTTTGAAATTTTGAACTCATTGCAAAACACACTAAGTTGTGTACTTATAACTCATGCACACTTACTCACTTAGATTGTTGGAGAACCAACTAAATTAACTTCCTACCTTCACATATTTGTAACTTTTGAGATCAAATAATTCTTCAAGTGATCGAGCTTGCCCAAATCCTATTCGCATCCTTCATATTTGATTGAGCTAAAATTTTTGACCAAATAAAGCCACTCATTCCACTAGCCTTTTGATAAATTCAAATTTGATCACCTTCTGGAGGCCCCACAACTTGTCCCAACCTTTTTCTGGAAAATTCCAACGATAAGCTTCACCAAAAGAAATTTAATTCCAAATGAGCGTGCAAAATTTGGATATTTTTGTGTGCCTTTCCTCGGTTGCATGCACAATACTAAGTAGATCCAGCTAGTCATTCACACAACACATTAATCCAATAACTAGGAAGTTTTAGTCTTTCCCACATGCCTTCATCCATGATACTGTGGCAGAGCATAGGCTAAAACAAGATATCCATTTTTCAACAGAGCTTCAGGGGACTGATATGACCTGTAAACCATCCTTCCAAGCCCAACTTGACATCAGGAAACTAGCTGCATAGCTTAACAAGACTATACTCACATCATCAAGTAGAAATTTAGCACACATGTAACTAAGCTTCAGATGAGGCCTTAATACCTCATGAAATCTCTTCTACAGGCCTTCTAAGACTTTTGACGTCATTTTACATTAGCATGATAACTCTCAACAAGTGTACAAAATAATCAATATGATACATAGGGACTTGTGAGTACATACTTCAATAGGTGACATCAATGGAAACACAAATAGGCCAACAAACTCCCCCTTTTCCAAGGATGTCAACCTTTAACTTCTGAAAAATAAATATTACATTTACATACAGCAATATGAAGCTGATCACATACATAACTCACTTTATCTCCCCCTTTGACATCAATGGAAAGGGGTTTTACATGGCAAGAGAAAATACATGACAACAATGTGATACATAGCCAAAAATGAAGTCCTCCCCTTGAAGATGTGCTATCAATACTACCCCTGAGTTGTTGAACATTCTCCCCCTGAAAATATTTGAGATGACACCATCTTGAACAAGAAATATAAATGAAGAAGAAATCCACCTTGAATTGAAGAAAGAAGAAGCAAGCAAAACAATTCATAATGCCTTGAATAGCATGCAACCAACCAATCATCAATAATTCTCCAAAGTTTGTAGCTGAAATTCCTTTTGGTGGCGCTCATATAACAACAACAAGTTCCATGAAAAATTCCTCAATGCCTTCGAAAAGGCACAACACCCATCTGCACTCTAACATATTTAAATTGCTCACTTCGAAGTGGCTTGGTGAAGATATCTGCAATTTGTTCATTCGAACAAATTAGTATGTTCTTGGTCTTGGAATGAAGAATCATATTTTTGGAGATGCTTATTGCACTTGTGTTTTCTACCATGATGGGAAAAGGCTCTTCATACTCAGCATGCATGTCTTGAACAGTTTGTTTCATTCATAAAATATGTGTGCAACAAGTGGTTGTTATATATTCAGCTTCAATGGTGGACAAAGAGATAAAACTTTCTTTCTTTCTTGCCCAGGAGACCAAAAAATCTCCCAAAAATTCAACTACTCCTGAATTAATTTTCTTGTCATCAATACTACCAGCCCAATCAGTATTAGTAAAAGTAATAAAATTTAAATTTTCACCTTTGGGATACCATAATCCATAGTCAAGAGTGCCTTTATGGTACTTGAAGATCCTCTTTATAGGAGTAAGATTAGTCTCCTTGGGATTAGCTTGAAATCTTGAGAGAAGTCCTACAACTTACATGATATCGATCCTAGAAGTTGTTACATAAAATAAGATGCCAATCATGGAAAGATACATGGGTTGATTTACCTTTGGTGATTCATCATCTTTACTCAGTTTACAATTGGTAACCACAGGAGTGCACATTGGTTTGAAATCTTCCATGCCAAATTGTTTTAATTTCTCTCTAAGATACTTTGATTGAGAAATAAAAATGCCTTTTTCATCTTGAATAACTTGCAAACCAAGAAAGAAAGTAAGCACACCCAACATTGACATCTGAAATTGTTTTTGCATTTCTTGAACAAAATTTTGGCCCATCTTCTCCAAATAGCTCCCAAAATAATATCATCTACATACACAACAATTATTAGAAAATGATCATCTTCAAATTTGATATATAAATTGTTGTCCATGGATCCCTTTTTGAAGCCTTGTTGTTGTAGATGTTTGTCTAGATTTGGATACCATGCTCTTGGAGCTTGTTTCAAGACATAAAGAGCCTTTTTCAACATGGACACTAGATTATCATCATCACTCAATAAGAAATGTTTAGGTTGCTCTGTATAAACTTCCTCTTCTAGATCACCATTCAAGAAAGTTTATTTTACATCCATTTGATAAACTTTAATTTTGTTGTAGCATGCAAAGGCCAAAAACATTCTTATAGGATCTAATATAGCTACAGGTGCACAAGTTTCATCAAAATCAATACCTTCTACTTGAGTATATCATTTTCACACAAACCTTTCTTTGTTCCTTACCTCTTTTCCTTCTTCATCTAGCTTCTTCTTGGACACCCACTTGGTTCTAATGATGTTTTTTTCCTTTCGCCTTGACACAAGCTCCCATGTATTATTCTTTTCAATCTGATCTAATTCTTCATTCATTGCTTTGAACCAATGTTTATCTTCTTTAGCCTCACTGAAGCTCTTGGGCTCTATTTGAGAAAAGAGTGAAAAATATACTTGATTGAAGCTATCCAACAACTTCCTCCTTCTTTTCACTCCAAGCTATTTTCTTCCAAGGATTTGACTTTTTGGGTGATTCTTTTGGATATGACTTGGTGGAGCCTTCATTGTAGTGGAGGTCTTTCTTTCTTCTTCCTCTTCTTCAGAAATTTCTTGGTCCTCGTATTCTATGAAATCATGATCAGTTGCAATATCTTTGGAATCATTAGATTAAAGAAAATATTCATCAACAACAATATCAATACCTTCAATTACCTTTTTGGTTCTCTTTTTGTAGCATTTGAATCCCCTACTCTTGAATTAGTAGCCAAGGAATATCCCTTCATTAGCTCTTGGTTTGAACTTGCCAAGTTTGTCTTTTTTCCTCTTGATGTATCATTTTCTCCCAAATATTTTGAAGTGGTCAACTTTTGTTGGTCTTCCTTTCCACAACTCATATGGAGTTTTGTCACTGTTAGGCCTACGAAGAAATCTATTTCAAAATATACTATTGTTTGAGATGCTTCTCCCCAGAAAGTTTCTAGCACACTAGCTTCATCCAATATAGCTCATGCCATTTCTTGGACAAACCTGATTTTCTGCTCCACTATACCATTTTGTTGTGGTGTTCTAGTTATAAAGTATTACCTCTTGATTGCATGCTCCTCAAAAAATCATCAAATTATTGGGACAAGAATGTTGGAAATAATACTGAGCGATGGGGGGGGGTGAATCAGTATTATCAGATCAGTAAAACCTTTCCAATTTCATACTCAGAAACATATACGCTACTTGAATTAAGTTAACCCGCGTGTACACGCTACTGTGTCTAATGCAACTTGCGTATATCCAGAGATCTTATAATTCAGTTAGCTTAATCTTCAGTAGATGCATCAGAACATTATTAACCATATGAACAGTAAACGGGTGTAGTATAACAGAACAGAACATCACACAAAAGCCACACACATGAACACCATGATATAAGGTGGAAACCCAATGTGGGTGAAAACCACCTACTGCAATTCGTCTCTTTCTTCTTTAATAAGAAACTTATTTTACAATGTACTAGTGCAGTCCCTTACCAGCACACAGGCTACAACCTGCAGAGGGCTACAACCCTCTCTCGGTTTCCAGTTACTTCTGGAAGGGAGCTACAACCCCCTTAGCTCTTGTACTAGCAGATATACTAGTATGTAGGTGCTGACCTACAAAAGGTTGCAACCTTCTTTTCTTCAGGGACCACGTTTCATCAATTTTTAGACTGGATCCAAGAGTACAAAACAAACATTATTGCAATACAATCATCAACTTATACTTGCATTAAATAACCCAATACTGAATCACTGAAACCCTGTCATCAAGAACACAGAACCCAAACCAAAGCCCAGAACTCTGCAACAACCACCAGAATCAACAACAACCTGAAATATCAAATCTTATCATGCATACACTACTTCACTATACCAAAACCGCGTGTATACGTGCTTTCTCCAAAGGAAACCCGCGTGTAGATCTAGAAATAATTACTTATGCCTTTGCTATCAGATCCGACCCTTGCCAAGCATCCCGAACAGATAACCAACAAATACCAGATCTTCTCACTTCATCAGACACCCCTTACTTGCCTCTTTGCCTAATGATCTTCTCCTTATATAGCCTTTGGCCTTGCTCAATACCATGGGCCAAAACCATAGAAATCCAATAGCATCAACTTCAAAACTAGGGATCAACACGTCCGTCGAGACACCATGGTCCAAAACCATAGGCACAACTTCCAAGGAATAACCGCCACGGACCAAAGATAAGTTTTCCACATACACGCGCTTTTACTGAAGCCAAACTGCGTGTACACGCGACTTGGTATATAGCGAACCTGCGTATACGCGACTTGGTGTATAGTGAACCTGCTTGTATATATTTTCTCTTTCTATCCTGCTGTATTAAGATCTGTCCTCTGATTAAGTTGCCATCACCTGTACCTGTCTCTGAGTGAGTTGCCATCAAGGACAACACTTGTATCATAATGCCAAAACTTCCTATACCACCTTGACTTTCCCTTCCTCAGAAAGTACCTCTCCCTCTGGTAGACTACTTCCTCATGATTTTTTCTTCAGCTTTCAGTGCTATCTGATAAGCTTCCTCTACTGTTTTAGGAGACAATAGACTTATCTCATATTGAATGTCCATACTGAGACCATTCACACATCTAGCCACCTTCTCATCTGTATCCTGGGCTTCTCGAGCTCTTATGCTTACCTTGTAGAATTCCTCTGTGTATTCTTTCACTGTCAAAGACCTCTGTCTAAGATTTTGCATTTGTCTGAACAAGGTTTGCTGATAATTACTTGGCAAAAAATTACCTCTTAGCTTTGCTACCATCCTTCTCCAATTCCTGATTGGTTGCTTACCAAGTCTCTTCCTTTCTGCCTACACACCATCCCACCAAATTGTTGCATGGCCTTTTATCTTGGTGACAGCAAACTTCACCTTCTTCTCATCTTCTGTTTCTTCATAATCGAAGAATTTCTCCATGCCATTAATCCAGTCTATCAATTCTTCTGGATTCAATCCTCCTTCATATATCAAAACCTCGGTCTTTGGCCTGGCCGTGAATCTCAACACTGACTGGAAGAATCTCATTTCAGGAGTAACTACTACAGCTTCCTCCTCTGCAACTTCAATCTCAGGTTCACTAACATCTCCATCATCTATGTTCCTGCCTGTTGTTAATGCATCCAATGAAGCTTGCATCTGTTGCACAACTTCCATCACTTCAGTGTTTGCAACAGGCTGTCCTCTTCCACCATGTCCTCGTCCTCTTCCAAATCTAAAAGCCATAGTAACTTTTCTTCTCCTACTTCTGAGATTCAATCCAATGTTAGATGGTTGCTCTGATACCACTAATGGTGGCCTGGGTGCAGGCGACTACAATTTCTTCAATTTTAGGTTGAATCTCCCTTTCTGCTTCTGGTTGTGTATCATTCATCTAACACTAAAACTGACAGTCACATGGGTTTTTCCCCAATCACCCCTACCTTGGTTATTGTTCACAAATTGGCCTCTGTTCCTGTCAGAACTGTAAATCCATAGGATTTACACAAACACTATCGGCGGGCTTTTAGTATGGAATTCATATAATACACTATCAACGCTTTATAAAAACACTATCATGGCTTATAAACAGTCTTGGTGTAATTCCAAGGGAATTATACTATTGCAGTATATTTCAAGTCCTTGCATTAACCGCAAATAACACTATCGACACTTTTTATAATCGCCCTTTCCACCCTTTTCCTGATGTGATAATCGGCAATCGCTATCAGTGACTTCCAAAGTGCCTATGCTTGGTTCCTTCCACCTCCAGGTTTGCGATGTGATCATCCTCGTGGACCCGATGCCCATTTCTGACCTTGTCTATAATGTTTCGGGTCTGTATTGTTGGGGTTTCACACTTGACAGTTCCAAAGGCTCTCTACTCCTCTTCCACTTCTCCAATGCAATATTGGTTCAGACCCGATATGGGTATGAACCAAATCCAATAAAGTTTCAGGTTCGGAACTGTTTTCGACTTAAGGAATTATCACGATTTCTCTGTGTAAATGGAGTTTGCTACAGAATTCTGTAAAATGGATTAAGAAGCTTGCGTGTGTCGATTTTGAAGGGAAAATGATTCTAAAGGGTCAGTGATGAGCCCCAAAAATGGACAATTATTTGGGCTCATTCAACCTCCTAAGTTGACTTAATCCACCATTCTCATTTGTTTATTGCATGTTTTTGATTATTTTTATGTTAATAGAGTGAATTTGGTTATTCATTATGCCAAGAAG